>SJYV01036761.1:0-22946 GCA_006410875.1 Neotragus pygmaeus
CCCCTTTGTGTTCCCACGGCTGCCCTAGTGCATCAGAATCCTGGAGCACACCTATGCACCTCTGTGCTCTGGGCAACTGCATGAGTTTTCATATCAGTTCATTTCAGTCACTCAGTCATGTCCGACTCTTTGCAACCCCATGGACTGCAGCATGCCAGGCTTCCTTGTCCATAACCAGCTCCCAGAGCTTGCTCATACTCATGTCCATTGATTCGGTGATGCCATCCAACCATTTCATCCCCTGTCTTCCCCTTCTCCTACCACCTTCAATCTTTCCCAGCCTCAGGGTCTTTTCCAGTTCACATATATGTTGATAATTGTTTAAGAAATGGAATTGACCCTTGGGGAGGGGAAAAAGAGATCAAATGTGGAACACAGAAAGGGAGAAGATGCTGTCACAATGGAACATTGAGTCACAGAAAGACACTGAGATCTTGGAACATCATTCCTGTCCTTGGCCCATGTGAGGCAATCTAGTGAGTCGCATCAGAGTATCTTGCTATATTTTGGTGTGTTCTTAGAGGAAAATACCTTGCGCTGAGTTACTGCTAGAAAACTTGTGTATTCAAGCGTTGACTGAAGAAGTAACACAAAGGCACATGCAAATTACCTCTTACCTAAAGTAACACCTCTATCAGCACCACGGCCTCGATAACTATCATTTCTTGTCCACTTACTCTAGGCCAGGTGCTCAGTGACATTTTCTCCTTTAACAACCGTATGAAGTAGCTATTATTAGCACTGTCATTTTGCAGATATAGAAATCAAGGCTCAGAAAGCTTAAGAAATATAGTCAAGAAAGTACAAACAGAAATACAGTAAAGTTCATGTTTGAGGACCAATCTCTCTGACTCAGCAAAATCTGTTAAAAAAAAAACAATTCCAATTTGATGATAACGTTGAACCTACTTATAGGGTGGGAATAGAGAGATGTAGAGAATGAACTTGTGGAACAGTGGGGGAAGAGAAGAGTGGGATGAATTGAGAGATTAGCACCAACATATATACAATACTAGCATGTGGAAAATAGACAGACAGTGGGAAGCTGCTGTATAGCACAGGGAGCTCAGCTCAGTGCTCTGTGATGACCTAGAGGGGTGGGAGGGAGGCTCAAGAGCAAGGGGGATATATGTATCATTCATTCATTCAGTTGCTAAGTTGTGTCCAACTCTTTTCAACCCCATGGACTGTAGTCTGCCAGGCTCCTCTGTCCAAGGTTTCCCAGGCAAGAAATATGTAATGGGTTGTCATTTCCTTCTCTAGGGGATCTTCCCAACCCAGGAATCAAGTCTGAGCCTCCTGCACTGGCAGGCGCATTCTTTCACTAAGCCACCAAGGAAGCCCAGATACATGTACACTTACAGCTGATTCACATTTTGTATGGCAGAAACCAATACAACATTGTAAAGCGATTATCGCCTAATTAAAAATAAATTCTAAAAATTCCTGTTTGAGCATCCAAGTGATGGTCTGTGGGAGCAGCGCCTATGAGACCTGGAAGTGAATCTCAATAACTTGACATGGTGAGCAGGATCCCCTAAGGTCACAGCATGTCTACAGTAGTGTCACAGAAGTACCAGATAGTCTTTCTGGCAAAAAGGAGGTTTTCAATATATAACTGGAGAATTTGTGTTTGAAGAATGAAGTCGCTCAGTCATGTCCGACTCTTTGCGGNGAGCAGGATCCCCTAAGGTCACAGCAAGTCTACAGTAGTGTCACAGAAGTACCAGATAGTCTTTCTGGCAAAAAGGAGGTTTTCAATATATAACTGGAGAATTTGTGTTTGAAGAATGAAGTCGCTCAGTCATGTCCGACTCTTTGCGGCCCCATGGACTGCAGCCTACCAGGCTCCTCTGTCCATGGGATTCTCCAGGCAAGAGTACTGGAGTGGGGTGCCATTGCCTTCTCTGCCAGAAAAAGTAGAATTATCTTTTATGTCACAGACCAACAAGCAGAATTTGTAGGAAGTGGTAGACATATAACAGCCCTAAGAAAGTGCCGTGTAAGTAGGAGTAGAGGCCTGATACTGAGACTTATGATTGGAGAAATCCAAATTGAAGTTTTATTACAGGGTAGGTAGCAGAAGAGGGTATATACTTCAGACTGCCAGGAAATAGTCTACTTTGGGGGTCTCTGAGGCCTTCTCGTAGAATTTTCGGGGACTATTCTGATGGAGCAAAAGACCCTCTTGTGAAGAGCATGAAGCTTCCACTGGATGCTTTCAGAATCCAGCCTTGGTGTGTATTTCTTTCCATCATCTTAGGAGTTGAAAAAGGGGAGTTGCAGTAGTGAGAGGATGGAAAAAGGCCATAGCATGTTCTCATCTACTCTTTTAAAAAAACAGAGGTGTTTTGATTCAGTACTCACATTAAATTCTCCAAGTAATTAAACAGGAAAATCAGAAGATCAATATCTACATTTCAAAGGATCCTATGTTTTAAAGAAAAGACTCACGGTAGGATTATTTTCACACAAAGCTCTTCCTTGGGCATTCAGGTACATATTTATATAGCATTAGTGAATTCAAAGTGACTAAGGAGAAAAAGAACATAAATGTGAAGCAGTAGGAGCCACTATCAATTAGAGATCAGTTAGAAACAAAGATAAGCTTCTCTTAAGGCAAAACGTGAGTCAAAATGAAAACCAGATTTGATTTACAAAAATTCTACTCACAGACATAGCTGATGAAGCATACTTGTGCTGAGTTGGGTTTTTTAATGCTTAAAAAAATTTTTTTTATCTTCTGTCCACACTGCACAGCATGTGGGATCTTAGTTTCCCAACCAGGGATTGAACCCACATCCTCTGCATTGGTAGCACAGAGACTCTTAACCCCTGGACCACCAGAAAAGTCCCTTGTGCTGATTTTATGTAATGCTGCCTTGGTGTTTTTATATGGTTAATTCCACAAGCTATTGTAGTCAGGAATGAGAAGTTAGCTTTCCATAACAGTTAGTACAACAATTACCCTCTTCTTGGGGAAAGAGACTGCCACTAACATAATCATAGATCTATCATATGTTTTTATAATTTCCAGTCAGCATGCCATATTGACAACCTGCAGAGTATGAAAATCATGGTGCCCTAGTTAGCTATAATCTATAATTAGGGAGTTTCTATGTAGATTTCTCTATAGATGAGTTCAGTGTTGTGGTTGGAACTTTGTATTTCCTACATTTCAGTCATTTATAAATAATACAGAAGGTGATAATTAGTCACATAAATAATACAGAGGCTATTCATGACTTTATTTTTTTTTATTACCGTGATCCCTACTTACACCATTATAATATGTATCTGAAGGAGAAATGGAATTAGTCCCATTTTTGAACACCCTTTGTTTACTGTCACAAAGACAGATGTGAAAAATGAAGACTGGAATAGCTTTGAAAAATAACAGTGAAACAGCTAAACGTTAAGGCAGGCAGCCATTGATTTAGCAAACATTATACTCAAAAGGTAATCTGTTTGACTTCTCCCCTGAGATTCTTCACAAACATCTCAAAAGTGGCATATCCTAAGTGAAGCTTTATTTTCTCCTCCAAACGTATCCCCTTGTCTCCAGTCTCCCCCGTTTCTACAGATGGCACCCATATCCACCCAACTGTTGATGTAACTGTTTCTGATACAACTGACATACAATCTGCAAGCAAGTCCTGCTGCTTCTGAAATATCTCGACTCCATACACTTGACCTATGGACACCGCCATCTTCTTAGTCTAACACATTCTTACTGTTCACCTGTACTATGACATGAGTGTACTAACTGGCTTCCCTTCTTCCAACCTTGGGTCCCCCCTCCTCAATTATCCACCGATAGGAATGATTTTCCAAAGATATTTATCAACCCATTTTATCCCCCTGGCTATAATTCATTAGTAACTTCTCATTGTACTTGGAATAAATTAAATAAATAAAATAAAAATAAAATGAATCCTATTCAGGGGCTACTGATTCTCAGATGATATCACATGTGTACACTCAGCTCACTGCTCTCCCTCCTGTCTGTCTTGGCTCAAATGGAAGCTCTTCAGAGAGGCCTTGCCTTACAGTCTTCTCTTGTTCTTCCCTTTCTCAGTTTCTTGTAGTTTCATTTATAGCCCATGGGTTTGTAATTACCTTTTTTGTCTGCCTGCTTATGTATTTCTCTCTTCCTAACCAAAAGCAGAGACATTACTTGCCGACTAAGGTCCATCTAGTCAAGGCTGTGGCTTTTCCTGTGGTCATGTGTGGATGTGAGAGTTGGACTGTGAAGAAGGCTGAGCGCTGAAAAATTGATGCTTTTGAACTGTGGTGTTGGAGAAGACTCTTGAGAGTCCCTTGGACTGCAAGGAGATCCAACCAGTCCATTCTGAAGGAGATCAGCCCTGGGATTTCTTTGGAAGGAANATGAACAGGGAGGCTTGGCGTGCTGCAATTCATGGGGTCGCAAAGAGTCGGACACGACTGAGCGACTGAAGTGAATCCTGTTAATAGTTGTTTGTTTCCTTTACATTTGGTGTTAAATCCAAAAAAAATCATCACTAAGGTTGATACCAAGAAGCTCACATTCTTCTAGGATTTTTATAGTTTTAGGTCTTACATTCTATTTTTTAAAACCATTTTGAGTTAATTTTTGTGTATGGTATAAGGTAGGGGTGCACTTTCACTTTCTTACATACAGATTTAGCAGTAGACAAAGTATAAAACTGATAAAGTTTGTCTTCAGCATTTTTATAATTCCCTTCCTGCAGCCTTCTTTTTTTATTTTTTTTCAGGATTAAATAGTTCTTATTTTCTTTCTTTCTTTTTTTTTTTTAACTTTATTTTACTTTACAATACTCTATTGACTTTGTCATACATCGACATGAATCCACCACAGGTGTACATGAGCTCCCAATCCTGAATCCCCCTCCCACCTCCCACCCCACAACGTCTCTCTGGATCATCCCCATGCACCAGATCCAAGCATCCTGCAGCCTTCTTTATTTTATATTGACTGTTGTAAGGGACAGCGGTTTATTCAAGAAAGGCTAAGAAAAAGGAGATTATAAAATGGGCCACCATGGAAGGAACTGGATCTCACAGAAATACGAACTGGGAAGCTGCTGAGAAAAATCTCAGTTTCTTTCTCTCTCTCTCTCTCCCCCTCTCTTGGGGTCCCAGCTATTCTCTGTTATATGTGCTATTCTCTGTTGCCTTGTTTACCCTGTTGACTTACAACCCATGGTTTTAAAAAGTTGTCATGACCAACAGTTTCTAGGATCCTTTTATACCATAACTGTTAAGCTTTAGTGTCCATTACTAAATGCTTCAGACTGTCTTCTGGAGGGATGGGGCAGGGAGGCAGACAGAGGGAGAAAGACATCTTTTTGGCCAGCCTCATCTTTCTGACTCGGGCTTTAGCCTGCTTTCCAGCCTGTCTGTTGGCTTCCCATTGGGCCGCCTGCCCACCCTTGGGCCAATCATCTGTGCCTGAGGCGAGGCGTGAGGTCATGTGATGGGAACACCATCATGGAGGCAGCAGGTGCCATGAGCTGTTCATATTCCCTTAGAAAGGAATCTGCACATGCAGGAAAAGGTCTAAGCTCCAATACCTGTCTCAGTTCATAACATCCTCTCTCCAACTACCAGCCCCCTTCCTCTGGCCTAAACATTCACTCCAAGTCCTCAACCTGAAACCTGCCCAGCATGATCCATAAGGATCCATCCTTTTCGTTCAGTCAAAGGCCTTTACCTAGATAGAGTGGATAAGGTCCCTGCATGACAGGCACTGTACTTGTCACTTGAGAAACAAAATTGAATAAAATATGGTCCGTACTTTCAAGAAGTTTTCAATACAGTTAAGGAGATGGTCCAGTATTCCATCAGTATTTTTCAGTGCAGTCCCTGCCATTACAGATTGGTATAACTGAAGTGTGTCTTCAGAGTCCAGTGGTCAAGGTTATTAATTCTTCAGGAATAGCAAGAAAGAGCTGGATAAAAATTCACAGAAGACCTGACACTGCAAGTGGACTTTAAAAAGAAGTGTTTTAAGTTGGAGGATGGTTGCTTTACAATGTTGTGTCAGTTTCTGATGTACAACAATGTGAATTAGCCACATGCATGCATATATCATCCCCTCTTGAGCCTCCTTCCCACAACCACCCCCCATCCCACCTTTCCAGGCCATTGCGGAGCACTGAGCTGAGCTCCCTGCACTATACAGCAGCTTCCCACTAGCTATCCGTTTTACACATGGTGGCATATATATGTCAATGCTACTGCCTCAGTTCATCCCACCCTCTCTTTCCCACACTGTGTCTACAAGCCTGTTCTCTACATCCATGTCTCTATTGCTGTCCTGCAATTAGCTTATCAGTACCATTTTCTTAGATTCCACATATATGCATTAACACATATTTATTTTTCTCTTCCTGGCTTACTTCACTCTCGACAGGCTTCACTTCACTTCTTCACTTGACAGGCTCCAGGTTCATCCACATCGCTACAAATGACTCCATTTCATTCCTTTTATGGCTGAGTAATATTCCATTATATATATGTGTACCACTTCTTCTTTATCCATTCATCTGTCAATGGACATTTAGGTTGATTCCATGTCTTGACTGTTGTAAAGAGTGCTGCAATGAACACTGGAGTGCATGTGTCTTTTTCATTTATGATTTTCTCAGTGCAGACGCCTAGTAGTAGGATTGCTGGGTCATATGGTAGTTTTATTCCTAGTTTCTTAAGGAAACTCCATACTGTTCTCCATAGTGGTTGTATCACTTTACATTCCTACCAACAGTGCAAGAGGGTTCTCCATATCCTCCCCAGCATTTATTGCTTGTGGACATTTTTGATGATGGCCATTCTGACTGGTGTGAGGTGATACCTCATGGTAGTGGGTTTTGAAAGATGAGTTGGAGTTGAGAAGGGGATGAAGTTATTAGCAAACCCATAAAGCTGTAAGTCACAGTCTGTTAGACAACTGATTGGTCCGATGGAGGGGTTCTACTGAGAAATGGGCTGGAAAAGTAGGGTAGAACCCAACTTCTGGTCAATAGGCAAAAATAGGTGTTTATTAAACTAACAGTAGGTGTCTATCAACATTCAGAAAATTAAGATCATGGCATCCGGTCCCATCACTTCATGGGAAATAGATTTGGAAACAGTGGAAACAGTGTCAAACTTTATTTTGGGGGGCTCCAAAATCACTGCAGATGGTGACTGCAGCCATGAAATTAGAAGACGCTTACTCCTTGGAAAAAAAGTTATGACCAACCTAGATAGTATATTCAAAAGCAGAGATATTACTTTGCCGACTAAGGTCTGTCTAGTCAAGGCTATGGTTTTTCCAGTGGTCATGTATGGATGTGAGAGTTGGACTGTGAAGAAGGCTGAGCACCGAAGAATTGATGCTTTTGAACTGTGGTGTTGGAGAAGACTCTTGAGAGTCCCTTGGACTGCAAGGAGATCCAACCAGTCCATTCGGAAGATCAGCCCTAGGATTTCTTTGGAAGGACTGATGCTAAAGCTGAAACTCCAGTACTTTGGCCACCTCATGCGAAGAGTTGACTCATTGGAAAAGACTGATGCTGGGAGGGATTGAGGGCAGGAGGAGAAGGGGACAACAGAGGATGAGATGGCTGGATGGCATCACGGACTCGATGGACATGAGTCTGAGTGAACTCTGAGAGATGGGAATGAACAGGGAGGCCTGGCATGCTGCGATTCATGGGGTCACAAAGAGTCGTACATGACTGAGCGACTGAACTGAACTGAACACATCTAATATGTGTCAAAAAAGAGCTCAGATGAGTTACATTTTTATGACATCATAGTTAAACTCACAGATATGAAAGATATCTTCCAGGAAAACCAAACAAAGAAAAACTGAACTGTGGGGATTCTCTGGTGTCTCAGTGGTATAGAATCTACCTGCCCATGCAGGAGACATGGGTTTGATCCCTGGTTTCAGAAAATCCCACAGGCTGCAGAGCAGCTCAGCCCATGCACCACAACCGAGACTGAACTCTAGAGTCCGGGAGCTGCAACTACTGAGCGCAATTATCATCATATCCCGCATGCCCTGGAGTCCGTGGGCCACAACTAGAGAGGCCACAGCAATGAGATGCCTGCACATCACAAGTAGAGAGCAGCCCCCTTCACCACAGCTAGCAAAAAGCCCATGGAGCAACGAAGACCTAGCACAGCCAAAGATAAATAAATTCTAAAAATTATTTTTTAAAATGAACTGGGTGTGGTGGTAGAGGAAACATAAAAGATATCCCGAAACAGCATGTTGACAAAGTAGGAGGAGAACCAGCAGAGAGAAGAGATAAAGGCTCTAGAAAGAGATTCAGGAAAATAGGGTAGGAGTAGTCAGCACTGTCAGGAGCTACAGAAAGGTCCGATAAGATGAAGACAGCAATTTGGCATTTAGGAGGTTTATTATGAGTGAGACACAGAGCACAGAGGCAGCGGGGGTTCTGGGGGGTAGACGGTAGCAGGCAGGCAGCTCCCAATGTTACCTGGAGCTGATACTGCACAAAGCAGTCTCGCTGAAGGCAGTTTGAATTCTTTGTTAGCAGC
The DNA here is from genome assembly GCA_006410875.1 of Neotragus pygmaeus. Classification (NCBI taxonomy): domain Eukaryota; kingdom Metazoa; phylum Chordata; class Mammalia; order Artiodactyla; family Bovidae; genus Neotragus; species Neotragus pygmaeus. The sequence goes on from SJYV01036761.1 coordinate 8,557, forward strand.
TCTTGGAAAAGGTTTGTTGAGGATGGAGATTGAAGCTGTTGGCTTAAATGAAGGTTCTGGATTATTTATGGATTTAATTTATCCCTGTGATCCATGTCCCCAGTTGACACAGGCAATCAAGAGTTAGCTGCATTTTTTTTCTTCTTGAAAAAGTAGGAGAATATTTAATCATAACTGTGTTGCACTAATAGAGATTTTAATGAAAGTGGGCTGAGCTAGGACAGGGAGGTTGCATAAGCAATCAGAAAAAGAGTATTCCTCTGGGTACACTCTAGGTACAGGCATAATTCTTAGGACTGAAATGTAGCATTTAATCCAAAGAGCTCACAGGGTTTTCATAAATGCAGTTTAATTTAAAGCCCATGCAAATATACATAGTATTTATGTAAACAGAATTTTCTGGGAATCTTAACCTCCCTGTAACCTGTGCTCCGCTTAGTCGCTCAGTCATGTCTGACTCTATGCAACCCCAAAGACTGTAGCCCGCCAGGCTCCCCTGTCCATGGAGATTCTCCAGGCAAGAATACTGGAGTAGGTTGCCATTTCCTTCTCCAAGCAACTATACCCCAAAATTTTAAAAAGAAGGTTAAGGCCACAACATATGATAAGTAAACAGTTAAGATGGAAAAGGTATTTTGAGAAAGACCACATTCACACAATTTTTATTATAGTATACTGTCATAATTACTCTATCTTACTACTAGATATTGTTGCCAACCTCTGACTGTACCTAATTTATAAATTAAATTTTATCATAGTATGTATATATAGGAAAAAACATAGTATAATACAGAGTTCAGTACCACTCATAGTTTCAAGCTTTGACTGTGGGTTTTGGACCATATCTCCCACAGATAAGGGGGAACTACTGTAACTCTGATGCACCACTTAGACATCAAGGAACTACCTTGGAATTACCTATCTTTGCACACAGACACACAAAAACACACACAGGCACAGAGATCTGTCTACATTTATGTAATTTTTCTATCCCCCTGTCCTTGTTAGCATGACTTACTATCTCAGGACACCTGCTGAAGCAAGTACCTTGACTACACCACAAGTATTTCCAAAGGACCATCGCTTCTTCAATAAGTATCAAACAACATATAGAAGTGAAAGTATTGTAAGCTTTAAATCTATATAGGAAATATTAGTTATTACTATTATTAACCAGGACATGCACCAAACTGGCAGTCCACCAGAGCTACCAGAAGCCATGCTAAGCTCTGTGACTATTGTACACTCTAAGACCAGACATAGATTCCTGCCTAAAATGGGGCTCTGTACTTGCTACAATAGCTTGCTCTGGTCAAAACGTCATCATAATACCAACCCATTTCAACAAATAAAACCTTCATTACACTTTTTTCAACAATAAAAATAAGATTATTGTAACTAATAAGTTCTAAAATATTTCCAAGGGCTTCCCAAGTTGCACTAGTGGTAAAGAATCTGCCTGAAAATGGAGACGCAAGAGACACGCATTTAATCCCTGGGTTGGGAAGATCCCCTGGAGGAGGATATGGCAACCCACTCCAGTACTCTTGCCTGGAGAATTCCATGGACAGAGGAGCCTGAGGGGCTACAGTCTATAGGGTTGCAAAGAGTTAGACATGACTAAGCACACACACCCATACTTCTAAAATGTATCCTGTAGCAAGTGAATATAAAAATGGAAAATTGAATCTATTAAACTAATCTTTATTAATTTTTGAAAGAAAAACATGAAGTATTAGAGTAGGAAATTAGAAGTTTATTATACTATTGCCAAAGAGAATTCAAACAGACTTTGGTAAACACAACTGTATAAGTAATACTTATGAATTGGTATCTATGGAAATAAATACACTTCAATACAAAAATGGATAATCATTTATTCATTTATCTGGATTATTTTTCTCAAGATGATTCAGCTTTTTGACACATACACTAAAAGGCAATTTCTCCGCTTTTTTAGAAATAGATACTTTCTTGATACTTCAAAATACTCTCAAATCTAACAGACTTAAAGATCACTTTAAGAACTTGTTTCTTTTCAAATAAAACAATTATCAGGGCTTCTTGGGTGGCTCAGCAGTAAAGAATCCACCTGCAATGCAGGAGATGCAAGTTCAATCCCTGGGTTAGGAAGATCCCCTGGAGAAGGAAATGGCAGCTCACTCCACTATTCTTGCCTGAGAAATCCCACTGAGAAGAGGTGCCTGGCAGGTTACAATTCATGGGGTCCCAAAGAGTCAGACATGACTGAGCGACTAAACAACAATAAAACAATTATTAGGGATGAACTTCTGCACAAAGGGATGAAGAAGTAACGAAACAAATAGTCAGTGAGAGTCAAAAGATAAGTCTGCACTTCATGCAATCTGGGGAAAGAAGGATGTGTTCTTTATAGAACTAGAACATGGAAGTTAAGTGAAACTTAACTAGAAATGGAAGTTAAGTGAAATTTCAAGTGAATAATAAAGAACAAATTAATAATGTTTGGGATGGTTACGACATTTCTAGGGGACTTTTTTCAATCCTAGGTTCATTCTGAAGGTGAACTAAAGGCATCTACCACGAGTCAGGGGCCAGGAGCACTGGTGCTGGAATTAGACCACACTCCATCCCACTCACGTTCAGGGAGGCTGAGCCTTAGGGACCAATTGCATCCATGGGCTCTCTTGCCCTCTGGCTCCAGTGGGATTCAGTCAATGGACGGCAACCCACTCCAGTATTCTTGCCTGGAGAACCCCAGGGATGGAGGAGCCTAGTGGGCCGCTATCTATGGGGTCGCACAGAGTTGGACACGACTGAAGTGACGCAGCAGCAGCAGCAGCAGCAGCAGCAGCAGCAGCAGGATATCCAAGTGCAGAAGCAGAGTGGGGATTGCTATTTATTGCCCCCCACCTTCCTTCCTTCCGCCTCAAATCCACAGATCCTGTCAGTCCTCTTACGTAGCTTTGGATCCAGGAACTTTCCATTCCCCTACCCCCTCGATCCTAGGAGTAGAAATGACCCCTGATATTGCTAATTTTGTGTTGGTTTCCTAAACCCTACAATATTCTTGTTCTTCTTTAGTTGCTCAACTGTGTCTGACTCTTTGTGAACTCCTGGACTGCAGCTCACCAGTCTCCTCTGTCCATGGGATTTCCTAGGCAAGAATACTGAATTGGGCTGCCATTTCCTTCTCCAGGGGATCTGATCCAGGGATCAAACTGGAGTCTCCTGTAATGCAGGTAGATTCTTAGCCACTGAGCCACCAGGTAATTCCCTAAAAGTCTTATAAATAATCCTTTTAATAAACTCTCCTCTGATTACACAACTTGAAGGTGTTTCTTGTTAGATAACTTCTTAGATAAGTTATCTAACACTTCTGTGTTCCAATGTCTGTCAGTAACACAGTCTAGTAAGAGTATCTGCTTATAAGATTGTTGCCAGTGAAAAAAAGTTTCCCTTTTTCAAAGGGAAACTCAATTCTTATTAACTGGAAGTACATTGCATCTCCTGTTGCTATTCAGTGGGGCTTCCCTGATGGCTCAGACAGTAAAGAGTTTGCTTGCAATGCAGGAGACCTGGATTTGATCCCTGGGTCAGGAAGATCCCCTGAGGAAGGCATTGGCCACCCACTCCAGTATTCAAATAGCGTGGATTCTTTTTTCAAAACAAAAAATACTCTTTACTTGGTATAATAATAATATTTTACAAAATTCACATGGACTTCTGTCCTCTAAAATGAAGTTTTATTGTCACTGACCCCTATAGTCCTGGTAGCCCCTAAAGGTCCCTGTTCTATTTCCTGCTTGAGCAGTAAATAAGATAGCCTCCTTAATTCAAATACAAGATATCAACAGAAAGCAACATGAAATAAAACAAGGCTCAACATTAAATAATCAATCTCTCAAAGGGACTTTAGGGAGACAGAAAAAAGAAAACAGATTCTAGCAATGCCTAAACGTTTCCTGGGGGACCCGTGTCTGCCATTTGAAAGGTTTTATTGGCAGTGTGAAAGTTTCATCCATGAAAAATAATGATCATTAGCTTTTCCATGACAACTGTGGTTTGCCCACAGTATCCATCATGTTCCTGGGGTTCACAGCTTTTTCACAAATCTGATCCCTAGGTGCAAGACATTAGTGGGTATCGATGTTATTTTAATTGTTTCTCACGTAAAAGCCATGGCTACTTGTCACTAAATCCACATACCCTAAAGATCATTATTGAACTTTGGAGAGCTCTATATGCTTGAAGCAATTCTCAACTTGCTCTGAAACTTTAACCAAGGTCACACAGAGAAAGCGTTGGCAATTTGATTAGATTAACAGGGTCCATCTGAGTGACACCTCAGATCAAATACAATTTTACAAAGTGGCAGATTTGCACTAAAGTGTCTGGGGTAAAAATCAAGATAGCATGAAGACATCACAGAGCATATTTTTTCATATGAATAACCAAATAGCTTTAATCTGAATTATAATTTCCTTTGTTAATCAGAGATCCTCAATTTTGTAGGTCAAACTAAACATTATTTTTGAAGCCTAAAACAGTTTAACCCCTTCATGGATCACACCCTTGTAGTGGTGAAGAGGCTTGCATAACTCGGTAAAGCTATGAGCCATGCCATGCAGGGCCACCCAACACAGATGCGCCACAGTGAAGAGTTTGGACAAAACGTGACCCACAGGAGGAAGAAATGGCAACCCACTTCAGTATCCTTGCTGCAGAAGCCCCATGAGAGCATGAAAAGGCAAAATCATATGACACCAGAAGATGAGCTCCACAGGTCAGAAAGTGTCCAATATGCAACCAGGGAAGAGCAGAGGGCACCTGTTACTAGCTCCAGAAAGAATGAAGCGGCTGGCCCAAAGCAAAAATGACACTCAGTTGTGGATGTGTCTGGTGGTGAAAGTAAACTCTGATGCTAAAAAAATACTTGCATACTGTTAGGAATGCTAGGCCCATTAATCAAGGTAAATTGGACATAGTCAAGCAGGACATGGCAAGATTTATATCTTTAGGAATCAGCAAACTAAAATGGACTGGAATGGGTGAATTTAACTCAGATGACCATTATATCTACTACTGCAGGCAGGAATCCCTTAGAAGAAATGGAGTAGCCCTCATAGTCAACAAGAGAGTCCAAAATGCAGTACTTGGGTGCAGTCTCAAAAACAAAGGACGATCTCGGTTTGTTGCCAAGGCAAACCATTCAACATCACAATAATTCAAGTCTATGTCCCAATCACTGATGCTGAAGAAGCTGAAGCTGAACAGTTCTATGAAGATCTACAAGACCTTCTAGAACTATCACACATACAAAAAAGATGACATTTTCATCATAGGGAATTGGAATGCAAAAGTAGGAAGTCAAGAGATACCTGGAGTAACAGAAAAGATTGGCCTTGGAGTACAAAATGAAGCAAGACAAAGGCTAACAGAGTTTGTCTAGAGAACACACTGGTCATAGCAAACACCCTCTTCCAACAATACATGAGATGACTCTATGCATGGACATCAACAGATGGTTAATACTAACATCAGACTGATTGTATTTTTTGCAGCCAAAGATGGAGAAGCTCTATACAGTCAGCAAAAACAAGACCAGGAGCTGACTGTAGCTCAGGTGATGAGTTCCTTATTGTAAAATTCAGGCTTAAATTGAAGAAACTAGGGAAAACCACCAGACTACTCAGATATGACCTAAATCAAATCTGTTATGATTATACAGTAGAGATGATGAATACATTCAAGGGATTATATCTGGTAGAGTGCCTGAAGAACTATGGACGGATGGAGGTTTGTAACACTGTACAGGAGGCAGTGACCAAAACCATTCCCAAGAAAAATAAATGCAAGAAGGCAAAGTGGCTGTCTGAGGAGGCCTTACAAATAGCTGAGAAAAGAAGAGCAGTGAAAGGCAAAGGAAAAAGGAAAGATATACCCATCTGAATGCAGATGAATAGCAAAGAGAGATAAGAAAGCTTTCCTAAGAGATCAATGCAAAGAAACAGAGGAAAACAATAAAATGGGAAAGACTGGAGATCTCTTCAAGAAAATTGGAGATACCAGGAGAAAATTTCAGGCAAAGATACGCATGATAAATGACAGAAACAATAAGGGCCTAACAGAAGCAGAAGATATTAAGAAGTGGCAAGAATACACAGAGCTGTACAGAAAAGATCTTCATGACCCAGATAACCATGACGGTGTGATCCCTGACCTAGAGCCAGACATCCTGGAGTGTGAGGTGGGCCTTAGGAAGCATTACTATGAACAAAGATAGTGGAGGCAATGGAATTTCATTTGAAATAGCTGAGCTATTTTAAATTCTGGAAGATGATGCTGTGAAAGCGCTGCACTCAACAGGCCAGCAAATTTGGAATACTAAGCAGTGGCCCCAAGACTGGAAAAGGTCAGTTTTCATTTCAATCCCAAAGAAAGGCAATGCCAAAGAATGTTTAAACTACCACACAATTGCATTCATCTCATACACTAGTAAAGTAATGCTCAAAATTCTCTAAGCCAGTCTTCAACAATATGTGAACCAAGAACTTTCAGATATACAAGCTAGGTTTAGAAGAGGCAGAGGAACCAGAGATCAAATTACCAACATTCTTTGGATCATGGAGAAAGTTAGGGAATTCTAGAAAAAATATCTACTTCTGCTTCATCAACTATTAAAGCCTTTGACTGTGTGGATCACAACAAACTATGGAATATTCTTAAAGAGATGGGAATACCAGACTACCTTACTTGTCTCCTAAGAAACCTGTATGTGGGTCAAGAAGAATCAGACATGGGAACAACTGACTGGTTCAAAATTGGAAAAGGAGTACCACAAGGCACAAGAGTACTGTCACTTTGATTATTTAACTTATCTGCAGAATACATCATGCAAAATGCCAGGCTGGATGAAGCACAAGCTGGAATCAAGATTTCCAGGACAAATATCAACAACTTCAGATGTGCAAATGATACCACTCTAAAGGCAGAAAGTGAAGAGGAACTAAAGAGCCTCTTGATGAAGATGAAAGAAGAGAGTGAAAAATCTGGCTTAAAACTCAACATTTAAAAAACTAAGATCATGGCATCTAGTCTCATCACTTCAAGGCAAAAAGATGGGGAAAAGTGGAAACGGTGACAAATTTTATTTTCTTGGGCTCCAGAATGACTGCTGATGGTACTGCAGCCACAAAATTAAAAGACACTTGTTTCTTAAAAGGAAAGCTGACAAACCTAGGCTGCATATTAAAAGGAGAGATACCACTTTGCTGACAAAGGTCAGTATAGTCAAAGCTATGGTTTTTCCAGAAGTCATATCGGTGTGAGAGTTGGACCATAAAGAGGCTGACCACCGAAGAATTGATGCTTTTGAACTGTGGTGCTGGAGAAGACTCTCGAGAGTCCCTTGGACTGCAAGGAGATCCAACCAGTCCATGCTAAAGGAGACCAGTCCTGGGTGTTCATTGGAAGGACTGATGCTGAAGCTGAAACTTCAATACTTTGGCCACTTCATGTGAGGAGTTGACTCATTGAAAAAGACTCTGGTGCTGGTAGGGATTGGGGGCAGGAGGAGAAGGGGACAACAGAGGATGAGATGGTTGGATGGCATCACTGACTCAATGGACATGAGTTAGAGTGAACTCCGGGAGTTGGTGATGGACAGGGAGGCCTGGCGTGCTACCATTCATGGGGAGGCAAAGAGTCAGACGTGACTGAGTGACTGAACTGAACTGATACACCTAAGTGGGTATGTATAAATATTAATAAATACATATTTATTTATAAAGACACACATATCCACATGTATTAAAAAATATAATGTATACCATAAAGTTTAAAATGCATATATTTTCTATGTTAACATCTCTGAAATTGCACCTTATAATAATGTGACATTTTATAACATAATAATATAATTATTATATATTGATCATACCATTATAGTACATTATATAATATACTGTTATATATTTATATATTATGTTATTGTATTATACATATAACATAATTATTATAGTACAGCATTTTTTTCAGTCTTAACACTACATATCGTAATGATGCATCTTACAATCAACAGGATCTTAAATTGAATACATATGTTTCTGTGTATATCTTACTCCTACTGTCTTCCTTTGTTGTTGTTTTAGCACTATGTGCTTCCTGGGATAATTTCAATCTTCAGTTCAGTTCAGTTCAGTCACTCAGTCGTGTACAACTCTTTGCAACCCCATGAACTGCAGCACGCCAGGCCTCCATGTCCATCACCAACTCCTAGAACAATTTCAATCTTCAGTTCAGTTCAGTCACTCAGTCATGTTCGACTCCTTGCGACCCCATGAACCGCAGCACGCCAGGCCTCCCTGTCCATCACCAGCTCCTGGAGTTTACCCAAACCCATGTCCATCGAGTTACTGATGCCATCCAGCCATCTCATCCTCCATCGTCCCCTTCTCCTCCTGTCCTCAATATTTACCAGTATCAGGGTCTTTTCAAATGAATCAACTCTTCACATGAGGTGGCCAAAGTATTGGAGTTTCAGCTTCAACATCAGTCCTTCCAGTGAACACCCAGGACTGATCTCCTTCAGAATGGACTGGTTGGATCTCCTAGCAGTCCAAGGGACTCTCAAGAGCCTTCTCCAGCACCACACTTCAAAAGCATCAATTCTTCGGTGCTCAGCTTTCTTTATAGTCCAGCTCTCACAGCCATACATGACCACTGGAAAAACCATAGCCTTGACTAGACGGACCTTTGTTGGCAAAGTAATATCTCTGCTTTTTAATACGCTATCTAGGTTGGTCATAACTTTCCTTCCAAGGAGTAAGTGTCTTTTAATTTCATGGCTGCAATCACCATCCACAGTGATTTTGGAGCCCAGAAAAATAAAGTCAGCCACTGTTTCCACCATTTCCCCATCTATCTGCCATGAAGTGATGGGACCGGATGCCATGATCTTCGTTTTCTGAATGTTGAGCTTTAAGCCAACTTTTTCACTCTCCTCTTTCACTTTCAAGAGGCTCTTCAGTTCTTCTTCACTTTCTGCCATAAGGGTGGTGTCATCTTTCAATCTTAGAGGCCTATAAATCTGGTAAATAAACCTTAGTTACTAGGAGAAAACAAATGAAGGCAATGATGAAACATGTCAACACTTACCATACAGAAATCAAGCCCTGCATTTGTTGAGCTGATTACAGTACAACCAAACTTTAGGAACAGAGTTCCAAGAGAAAACACAACCCATGAACCACACTACCTCCACATCAGAAAATAATGACCCATGAAACTAACTGAAGGTTATCAGGCTCAGACTTCATGGATACATTATCATACTTACAGATGATTAAAATGACTTTCGACGCATGTATGCGCAGAAGTAAATTTTCTATAACGTTAAGATATGCAGGTAGTGCATAGTTTCAAATCCCTGCTATTAAAACCACAAGTGCTAAAAGTAATTTGATCTTCTCTATGCTCTATGCTGATGGAGTCAGTCAGTCCCAATCAGCCTCATTAATCTTACTTTCCACTTCCTAGATGTTTAGCTCTTACAATCTGTAATTTTCCTGATTTTTCCCTTCCCTTTTCTCCTCTTTATTTAGGTCACATTTGGACTATATTAAACTTGAAGTCAGAGTTCTCAGAATTACCTCGTCCGATCACTATTTCCTTCATTTTTCTTTTAGAGAATCTTTTGCCTGGTAAGACACTTCATCCAAAACATTCAAAAGAAATTTACTGGGTGCCCTCTGTGTGTTAGAGACCAAGGATAAAAAGGTGAATAAGACCATCTTGTCTTTGCTTCTCAAAATATGGACCATGGCCTGGGAGCTTTGGTGTCTCCTGGAAACCTGCCAAAAAGGCAGAATCTCAGACCTCACTCAGATCCACTGTAGTCATCAGAGTTCTTCAGAGAAATAGAACCAAAAGAGAGAGAGGGAGGCAGGAGGAAAGAGATTTATTATAAAGAACCGGCTCACACAGTTATGGAGGCTGACAACTCCCAAGATCCACAGGGTGACTTGGCAAGCTGGAGACACAGGAGGGCCAGTGGTGTAGCTCGAGTTCAAAGCTGACAGACCTGAGATCCAGAACTGATCAATCAGTTTGAGTCCAAAGACAGGAAGACACCTTTGTCCAACTTCAAAAGTAATCAAACAGGAGGAATTTTCACTTCCTTGGGGAAGAGTCAGCCTTTTTGTTCTATTCAGGCCGTCCACTGATTGCATGAGGCCCATTTGCATTAGAGAGGGCCATCTGCTTGACTCTATTTAATAATGTTTGATCATATACCTGGGAACTCAGTCAATTTGAAACCTAAAATTAACCGTCACACCTGAATTCTGGGGATCTTCCAGGGGATCTTCCTAACTCAGGGATTGAATCTGCAACTCTTATGTCTCCTGCATTGGCAGGCAGGTTCTTTACCACTAGGGCCACCTGGGAAGCTCAAACAGACCAGGGAAGAAATCACAGAAAGCTTCACAGAAGAGGGACCCCTGGATTAAATGTTAAGGGTGAACAGGAGTTTCTTATGCATGGCCTCGGCAGTCACACTGCCTGGATTTGAAGGAGTAACTTTACCACTTAGCAGTTATGTGACCTGAGGTGAGTAATTTAACTTCACTGTGCCTCAATTTCCCTATCTAAAATAGGGGAAATTATCATACCCACCTCAAAAGAGCATTGTGCACCATGGAGGCCCTGTGATAATTATATAAGCTAATATATGCAAAGTTAAAATAATGTCTGACACTTATTATGCACGAACCTAAACTATCATCATCATCATCATCGTTTTTAGATCTACTTCACACGGTAGCTTCCCTGGTGGCTCAGACGGTAAAGAATCCACCTGCAATGTGGGAGACCTGGGTTCGATCCCTGGGTTGGGAAGATCCCCTGGAGGAGGACACAGCCACCCACTCCAGTATTCTTGCCTGGAGAATCCCATGGACAGAGAAGCCTGGCAGCCTCCAGCCCATGGGTTTGCCAAGAATCTGACACAACTAAGCAACTAAGCACAGCACAATCCACAAGGTAGCTAGTGTTTGCGGATCGTTTTATTTAATATTAGATTTCCCTCTGTGCTGTTAACAAAGGCATTACCCTTCCTAAAGAAGCTTCCAGGATTCTCCTAAGACAAAAGAACCACATATAAATGCAAAGGTCCTTAGAAATCCCAGGCAAAATCACAGCAGCAAAGACCCTCAGTAATCACTAGAAATGACATTTATTGTGTGCTTACTTTAAGCCAGAAACCACCATAAGCACGGAGCTGCACTAACTCTCCTAATCCCATCATTTGAGGAAGGCAGTGTTGTTCTCCTCACTTTGCAGATGAAGAGACAGAGACATAGAAAAGTTAAGCAACTTACTCAGGTTCACAGAAATAGTAAGCAGCAGAGGTGATATTTATAACCGGCTGTGTTAGCTCCATAGCCTACACATGTAACCACTAGGTCACACTGTCTCTCAATAGGCTAAAATTTCAGGAGAAGAGTTTAGGAAGATGACTAATAATCTGAGAAGTGACAATTTTTTAATTAAATGTGTTTTTTTTAACTGAAGAATAATTGCCTTACAGTATTGTGTTTGTTTCTGCCAAACATCAACATGAATCAGCCATAGGTATACCAAAGTCCTCTTCCTCTTGAACCTCCCTCCCACCTCCCTCCCCACGCCACCCCTCAAGGTTGTTACAGAGCTCCAGTTTGAGTTCCCTGAGTCATACAGCAAGTTCCCATTGGCTATGTATTTGCAGGAAGAGAAGGGGACGGCAGAGGATGAGATGGTTGGATGGCATCACAGACTCAATGGACATGGGTTTGGGTGGACTCCGGGAGTTGGTGATGGACAGGGAGGCCTGGTGTGCTGCGGTTCATGGGGTCACAAAGAGTCAGACACGACTGAGCAACTAAACTGAACTGAATGTAAGGTTCCGTGTTATTTTCCCACTCTTTCCTTCCTTTCGCTCACACGTCTGTAGATTCGATAAGCACCAAAGATGTAGACTAGTCTTTTCTTCCCACTGTAAGTTCAAAATGGCAAAAGGATTTCAAAGATACACTAAATATAGAGTAGCAAGATCAGAGGTGACCCAAGGGAACCTATTTCCTATAATAGGGTAAAGTTAGTAGATATACCAATTAAGCCTACACAAGCACAAAAGCTCAAACACAATAAAAATTTATTTCTTGTTAAAGTAAGAATACGAGGTCAGGCTTCCCCGGTGGCTCAGTGGTAAAGAATCTGCCTACCAACGTAGGAGACAGGGATGGGTTCAGTTCCTGATTCGGGAAAATCGCACATGCTGGAGGGTAACCAAGCCCATGCACCACAGCTACTGAGCCCATGCTCCACAGCGAGAAGCCACTGCAGTGAGAAGCCTGTGTGCAGTACCTAGAGAGCGGCCCCTGCCGGGTGCAGCTGGAGAAAAGCCTGTGCAGCAACAAAGACTCAGCACAGCCACGAATAATATAAATAAATAATCTTTTTCAAAAGAAAAGAATAGAAGGTGGATGTTCCCAGCTGATAGCGGGAGCTTCTCTTCACCATGGCTCCATCCTGGGGTTCCACCAAGCCTGAGGCAGGCGGGGGTGGGGGGCAGGGGCAAAGGCAGGGGTGTTATCTGCATCCAGTCAGTAGAAAAAGGCAGAAACATGGAGGAAGATTCCTCCCTCTTACACGCTCTGGCCAGGAAGTGACACACATCACTCCCGTTCACATTCCATGAGTTAGAAATAGCTACATGGCCGTGCTTAGGTGCAAAAAGGGCTGGGAAATTTAGCCTCAGATGGATAGCTACTTAGCAGGGACAACTCTGTACTACAGAAAGAGGAGCATGGATTTGGGGGTACACCTAGCCCCCTCTGCCACATTCTTCCCATGGGTATCCAGTGGGCTCTCCATCACTCAGACATACATGATATGCCTGTGAGAGATGCTCCCTGGGGAAGCTGATTGGAAAACAAAAGCCCTGTTTCTACAGCACATCCCAGGCACTAACAGCTGAGAGGGCAATGCTGCTTGAGAGTACTAAATATGGAGATAAACCATCGTCTCCTAAACCTGACTGTAAAGCCAAGACTGAGGCTCTTATAATCCTCGCCCATCTCTTGGTACTAAACAAACAAACATGTGCAGTCAACATTTTGAGTTTACTTAATACCTGCTGATTAAGACATCTGATTATGCTGATGAAAAATATTTCTGGCGTCAGCACACTAATATTCTTGTCATTTTTAAATGAAGAAAATGATCTGAAATGGTTAAAATCCCAAGTAAGTGATTACTATGCAGTGAACTGAACGAATTGTGTGAATCTGAGCTCCTTAAAACCAGCACTTCTCTCCGCTGAGTTCCAACTGGCTTTCAGAATAGCAGAGAGAAGGGTCTGATGTATTCAATGCCAGTGTACTTCCTTAAAAATATTTCCCAAGTCGTAATTCCAATCTAGATCTAAAGAATCTATTTCAATAAAATAGAAAATAAAAATGCAACTTCAAATGTGCACTTAGCCCCTTCTAGGGAAGCTGATTACCATTTTATAACAACATATTCAGGCAGACCTGAGAAGCCTAGGAAATACTTCTCTTGCCCAGTAGATTCTTTTGCAAAGTTAGATTTAAAGGTCAAGGATGTCAAGCCTAGAGCTGTCTCTACTTTCTTTTTTTAATTATTATAAATTTATTTACTTTAATTGGAGACTAATTACTTTATAATATTGTCTTCTTTATGTTTCTTTATAGCATTTAATAATAAAATTAGAGCTGTATTAAATGTTTCAAGCTTGAGGTTGGTAGCAAGTATATTCAGTTCAGTTCAGTTCAGTCGCTCAGTCATGTCCAACTCTTTTCGACCCCATGAACCGCAGCACACCAGGCCTCCCTCTCCATCACCAACTTTTAGAGTTCACTAAAACTCATGTCCATCAAGTCAGTGATGCTATCCAGCCATCTCATCTTCTGTCAACACCTTTTCCTCCTGCCCCCAATCCCTCCCAGCATCAGAGTCTTTTTCAATGAGTCAGCTCTTTGCATGAGGTGGCCAAAGTACTGGAGTTTCAGCTTTAGCTTCAGTCCTTCCAATGAACACCCAGGACTGATCTCCTTTAGGATGGACTGGTTGGATCTCCTTGCAGTCCAAGGGACTCTCAAGAGTCTTCTCCAACACCACAGTTCAAAAGCATCAATTCTTCGGTGCTCAGCCTTCTTTACAGGCCAACTCTCACATCCATACATGACCACAGGAAAAACCATAGCCTTGACTAGACGAACTTTTGCTGGCAAATATCTCTGCTTTTAAATATGCTATCTAGGTTGGTATAACTTTCCTTCCAAGGAATAAGCGTCTTTTAATTTCATGGCTGCAGTCACCATCTGCAGTGATTTTGGAACCCAAAAATA
>SJYV01036761.1:24359-45245 GCA_006410875.1 Neotragus pygmaeus
TCCATCTATTTGCCATGAAGTAATAGGACCAGATGCCATGATCTTTGTTTTCTGAATGTTGAGCTTTAAGCCAACTTTTTCACTCTCCACTTTCACTTTCATCAAGAGGTTTTTTAGTTCCTCTTCAGTTTGTGCCATAACAGTGGTGTCATCTGCATATCTGAGGTTATTGGTATTTCTCCTGGCAATCTTGATTCCAGCTTGTGCTTCTTCCAGCCCAGCGCTTCTCATGATGTACTCTGAGTATAAGTTAAATAAGCAGGGTGACAATATACAGCCTTGACGTACTCCTTTTCCTATTTGGAACCAGTCTGTTGTTCCATGCCCAGTTCTAACTGTTGTTTCCTGACCTGCATACAGGTTTCTCAAGAGGCAGATCAGGTGGTCTGGTATTAACTTCAATCAAATCAAAACTTTGCTGAACAAATGCATATATTCCAGAAGAGAAACTGTTCCAGAAAAGAAAGACTGGAAATGTCCATCTTTTTTTCATATAAACTGCATATTCATATCATGAATCTGAGGGTTTCCCAGGTGGCATTAGTGGTAAAGAACCTGCGTGCCAATACTGGAAACAAAAGAGAGGTGGGTTCATTCTCTGGGTTGGGAAGATCCCCTGGAGGAGGGCACGGCACCCACTCCAGCATCTTCCCTGGAGAAGCCCATGGACAGAGGAGCCTGGAGGGCTACAGTCCACAGGGTCGCACAGAGTCAGACACGACTGAAGCGACTTAGCAAGGATACATCATGAATCTGAAGTTCTGTACAAGGAAGCCAACCACCAGGGACTCAGCCAGGAGGATCCTCAGTGATTGTGAAGCCTCCATTCTAGCCCTGGACTGTATATTCACATGGGAAAGAAGTACGTCTCCCACCAAGAGCCCACCAAGGCTGAGAATAGTCGTTGCCATGGCAGATGCTGCCACTCTGCAGACCTCAGGCCCGCTCTGCTTCCTGCCCGTCCCCACCCAGGGGCTCAAGCCTTTACAGGTGTTGGGAGTAGCCCAGCACCTTCCAAACAGTCTTCTGCTTAAGCCAGTGAGAGCTAGCTTCTGCTCCTTAGAGACAAAGACTGCTACAGAAACACCCACACTTACATCCAAGGACACTGAGGCTCTGAACGGTTCTAAGAACTGGCAAGAGTTAAGTGTTCTTCCTGCTCTCCTGAGTGGAGTCACTCACAGGGATGCTTAGAGATTTATTTCTGACTGTCAAATGAGCTTGAATTAATCTGGCATGCTTCCTCGGAGGCGATGTCCTCACTTCATTCCTTTGCCCTCATCACTTGCATCTCACAAAAGGGCCTGGACACTGCCCTGTAGGGACATGCAGCACCCCACACCTCAGCACTCCCTTGATAACAGATGTGCCTGTGAGCATGCTCAGTTGTGTCTGACTCTTTGCAACCCCATGGACTGTAGGCTGCCAGGCTCCTCTGTCCATGGGATTCTCCAGGAAGAATACTGGAGTGGGTTGCCATGCCCTCCTCCAGGGGATCTTCCCGACCCAGGGATTGAACCCGCATCTCCTGTGTCTCCTGCATTACAGGCAAATTCTTTACCACTGAGCCACTGAGGAAGCCCCTGATTACAGACATGATTCCTCAAAGTCCACTTTTGTGAGACCCACAAACTAGAAAGCTTGTCTTTAGCTTTGATTTGGACTGATACTCACCATGTCTAAGAGAATCTGGAAGATTCCTTTTCAGGTGTTCAGCCATGACAGAGTTGAAATAAAGAATTATGTTTCTAAATGTGTTTACTAGAAATGTCACAAATAAGTCCCCCCAAGTGGGTCTTCCTGAGCAAGAATCTTGCCAACTCCCCTGTTTTGCCCTCACAGCAGAGGGGGCTGTGGAGCAGAGACGATGCAGCAGGCAGACCACCAGAAACGCAGTTGACTACGAGAGCCCCGTTCAACAAAGGGCTTGGGAAACTCTTTATATTAATGCATATATGAGGAGTCTAGAAATATCACGCAGATGAACCTACTTGCAAGGCAGAAATAGAGACACAGACATAGAGAACAACTGTATAGACACCAAGGTGGGGAAAGGAGGTGGGATGCCTTGGGGGCTTGGGATTGACATATATACACTACTATGTACAAAATAGATAACTAATGAGAACCTACTGTTTATCACAGGGAACTCTGCACAGTACTCTGTGTGACCTAAAAGGAGAGGGAATCCAAAAAAGAGGGGATATATACACATACTGGGCTTCCCTGGTGGCTCAGATGGTAAAGAATCTGCCTACAGTGCAGGAGATCTGGGTTTGATCCCTGGGTCAGGAAGATCCCCTAGAGAAAGAAATGGCAAGCCACTCCAGTATTCTTGCTTGAATAATCCCGTGAATAGAGGAGCCTGGGGGATCCCATCCATGGAGCCACAAAGAGCCAGACACAACTGAGTGACTACCACACTAGGTCAATTCGCTTTGATGTACAGTAGAAAATAACACAGCATTGTAAACCAACTATACCCCCAAGAAAACCTTTTAAAAGAAAGGAAAAATAGAAAAATAAAAACAGGCCAGTCCCTCTCAAACATCTCAGTCCTCCTCTCCCCAGTACGCCATGCACCAAGTAGAAACAAATATTGTTTATTATTTTCTGTTTAGTAAATGCTTCCCAGGTGACTCAGTGGTAAAAAGAATCTGCCAGCAATGTAGGAGACGCAGGAGACACTGCTTCGATCCCTAGGTTGGGAAGATTCCCTGGAGTAGGAAATGACTACCCACTCCAATATTCTCACCTGGGAAATCCCATGGATGGAGGAGCCCAGTGGGCTACAGACCATGTGGTCACAAAGAGTCAGACAAGACAACGACTGAACATACAGCACGTTCAGTAAGTACAGGAAAAATTCAGAAGTATTCTAGGAAACAAGGTAACAGGGCAGAAAAACAGAAGTGAGCTCCCTCATACATCAGAAAGACTTTTTTTCTCCTTTAAGCAAGTGAAGATTTTGGATAAATTGAAAGAATGCTGTCTCCAAGAGCAGGAGATCTACTTTGAATCTCTGATAGGTTTCCAGGGATATTATCTTCCCTAAAGCTTCTAACAAAGTTTGATTTGTCTTCCTAGAAAATTGTTTCTCTGTAAAATGATCCACAGAAACTATGATGAGCCAACTCTCTGATAATCTGCTACTACTGGCCATTATTAGCTCACAGGTTATACTATGAAGGAATACATCAGCCTTGACCCCAAGTAGAAACGAGGTGTCCCCCCAGGGGCTTCTCTTGCCTGAATTTATGCTTCTGAACTTGGACATTCCAGGGAAGTGGTACTTAGGAAAATTCTTTTATTTTTTCCCAAACAACAGAAATTTACTATCTCACAACCTCTGTACATGCGAAGTCTCAGTTCAGTTCAGTCATTCAGTCGTGTTCAACTCTTTGCGACCCCATGGACTGCAGCACGCCAGGCCTCCCTGTCCATCACCAACTCCCAGAGTTCACTCATACTCATGTCCATTGAATCGGTGATGCCATCCAACCATCTCATCCTCTGTTGTCCCCTTCTCCTCCCATCTTCAATCTTTCCCAGCATCAGGGTCTTTTCAAATGAGTCAATTCTTCGCATCAGATGGCCAAAGTATTGGACTTTCAGCTTCAACATCAGTCCTTCCAATGAACACCCAGGACTGATCTCCTTTAGCATGGACTGGTTGGATCTCCTTGCAGTCCAAGGGACTCTCAAGGGTCTCCACCAACACCACAGTTCAAAAGCATCAATTCTTTCTTCATAGTCCAACTCTCACATCCACACATCACTACTGGACACAGTCTAACTAGGTCCTCTGCCCAGGTCTCACCTGAATCTCCCCAGGTCTCAAGGCGTCAGCTGAGGCTATGATCTTATCAGCAGCTGCGATCTTCTTTCTCATTAGTTTACGGATTTTTGACTGCACAGGGTCTTCATCGCTGCTCATGGGTTTTCTCCAGTTGCAGCAAGCAGGAGCTACTCTTGGCTGCAGTCCTTGGGCTTCTCACGGTGGTGGCTTCTCTTGTTGCAGAGCACAGGCTCTAAGTTCGAGGGCTGAATAGTTGTGGAACATGAGCTTAGTTGCTCCACAGCATGTAGAATCTTCCCAGACTAGGGATCGATCCCATGACCCCTGCATTTGCAGGCAAATCCTTTACCACTGGACCACCAGGGAAGTCCAGAGTTGAGGATCTTCTTCAAGTTTATACAAGTTGTTAGTGGAATACAACTTGTATTCCTTTTGGTTGTAGGACTGAGCCTAGTTTTTCTTGCTGGCTGTCACCCAGGGTGTACTAAGTCGCTTCAGTCGTGTCCAATTCTTTGCGACCCCATGGACTATAGCCTGCCAGGCTCCTCTGTCCACGGGGATTCTCCAGGCAAGAATACTGGAGTGGGTGGCCAGCTCCTTCTCCAGGGATCTTCCTGACCCAGGGATCCAGCTCCTAGAGCTTACCTCAGCTACGAGCAGAGCTGTCTCAGGTCTTAGCTGTAGAAGTCTCTCACAATATAGAGGCTTACTTCTTTAAAGCCAGCAGAAGAATTACTTTCCCTTTGAATCTCAGTCCCTTTTGAATAAATCTCAAATCCATCCCGGATTACCTCCCTTCTGAGCTCACTCAAAACCAATTGATCTGAGATCATATCTGCAAAATTCCTTCATCTTTGTCATGTAATATAACTTCACTGTGGGAGTGAAATCAGTATACACAGACCTGTGCATCCTCATGGGGGAAACCATTATAGAGTGCGTGCAAAAAGGGCAACAATCTCTGGAGCCATCTCAGGATCCTGCCATGTCCTTTCAGAAGGAGTTTCTATTTTCAGCACTGGTTCAGGATCAAAGTGCTGAGCTGACTGGTAGCAGCGAGTGCAGTGACTAAAGACCTTCTTTATCCATATCTACAATAACCCTACAGCGACCATCTGCCATCATCACCTGGCAGCTAGAGGAGTAAAATTCCTGTTGGTCTGGAAAGCAATCTTTCTCTTTCCATAGAACTACCAGAACGTTCGCCTTCCTGAAAACTCACTGTAATCAACTTCTACAGAAAATCTCCCTTGTTGACAGTCAACTCTGCCCTCTTATTCTCCTCCCACTTATTTCATTCCATCCTCGACATTAACTAGTTTTGTGACAGTGGACAAGTCACTTTGCCTCTCTGGGTCTTAGTTCTCTCATTTGTAAAATTCTAAGGAGGCTGTTGCAAGTAAGTGATCTTGAATCTGTCACCCAGGTCTACCATTAAACTGCCTGAGGAATCAGGTAGAATCAAATGTGATTATCTTTTAAGGGGAGATGTTGCAATTGAAGGAATCCAAAAGAAAAAAAATTAGGAAATGTGATGGCTTAAATGATACATTGTAAGAATTTAAGTGTGTGAATCGCTCAGTCCTGTCTGACTCTTTCTGACCCCAGGCTCCTCTGTCCACGAAATTCTCCAGGCAAGATACAGGAGTGGGTAGCTATTTCCTTCTCCAGGGGATCTTCCCAACCCAGGGATCGAATCCAGGTCTCCCACATTGTAAGCAGATTCTTTACATTGTAAGAACAATCACACACAAAAATACCATATAAACATAAAAGTATAACATTTCAGAAGTCACAAAATNAGTGGGTAGCTATTTCCTTCTCCAGGGGATCTTCCCAACCCAGGGATCGAATCCAGGTCTCCCACATTGTAAGCAGATTCTTTACATTGTAAGAACAATCACACACAAAAATACCATATAAACATAAAAGTATAACATTTCAGAAGTCACAAAATTGAATGTTGGTGCAGAATCGCTGTCCGGGACACCACCTAAGCTCAGAACTGCCAAGATCTAGAGGAGGACCACTCAACACAGCCCCATAACCACCCCTCTGGGCGGCGGCAGCTGCTGACCTCACCATTTCAAACATCTCCCTTCATCATTCTCAAAATTATCCGGTCATCATTCTCTATTCACACGTCTCATCTCAACCCTCATACCTGTGACAGGCACAACAGTCACCTTAAGAATTGTACTTTGGACTATTTCCAGCACTAACCTAGCTTTTGGTCCTGGCTCCCTCATTTCCTGTACCCCTCTGAGCCTTAGTTCTTCCACCTGTAAAATGGAGGTAACAACAGCTATCCTTTTTAGGAGTCGGTATGAAAAGAAAATAAGAGCATGGATTTTAACAATACTTGGTATGTTGTGGAAAACATTATGCAAACTCAGTTCAGTTCAGTTCAGTCGCTCAGTTGTGTCTGACTCTTTGTGACCCCATGCACTGCAGCACGCCAGGCCTCCCTGTCCATCACCAAATCCCAGAGTTTACCCAAACTCATGTCCATTGAGTCGGTGATGTCATCCAACCATCTCATCCTCTTTCATCCCCTTCTCTTCCCACCTTCAATCTTTCGCAGCATCAGGGTCTTTTCAAATGAGCCAGCTCTTCGCACCAGGTGGCCAGAGTATTGGAGTTCAGCTTCAACATCAGTCCTTCCAGTGAACACCCAGAACTGATCTCCTTTAGGATGGACTGGTTGGATCTCTTTGCAGTCCTAGGAACTCTCAAGAGTCTTCTCCAACACCACAGTTCAAAAGCATCAGTTCTTCAGCACTCAGCTTTCTTTCTGGTCCACTCTGACAGTAACATCAGTACTGTCATCAGTAATAATAATTTAGAAACACACCCTGAGAGAGTTCTGTCTCCTGGGTCACTCAAAAGTAACTTATCTTAGATAAGTGCAACATAAAATTCACTAAGAAAGGCTAATGCCTTAGTATGCATAACAAAGTTCCAGGAGAGACGGAAATGTGTGCCTTCATTCTCAAGAAATCTAGACCAAAATATGTCTTTTCAAACTGCTTGGAACCCTTAGAGGCTGGACTGAACATGACTAAAGCATTCCGTTCACTTCGGTCCCCTGATATTTTTTTGTCTCCCAACGTTAAGTTTACAGCCCATCTCCCAGAGGTGTGGGAACACTCAAACATTAATCATATGTCATAATTTATTTCTCCTTCCATTATCATAACTTTTACATAATACACGGACATCATACCTTCCTGATTAAATCTATTTCTTCAAAGAGTTTCCCCTTCACCACAGTTAAACATGCCCTTTCCCCATGTACCTCCTGGATATACATGGCAGAAGACGGATTACCAGAGAAGGCAACGGCACCCCACTCCAGTACTCTTGCCTGGAAAATCCCACGGATTTTTCCTGGTGGGCTGCAGTCCACGGGGTCACTAAGAGTCGGACATGACTGAGCGATTTCACTTTCACTTTTCACTTTCATGCATTGGAGAAGGAAATGGCAACCCACTCCAGTGTTCTTGCCTGGAGAATCCCAGGGACGGGGAGCCTGGTGGGCTGTCGTCTATGGGGTTGCACAGAGTCGGACAAGACTGAAGAGACTTAGTAGCAGCAGCAGCAGCAGCAGAGGGATTACAGTTCATGGTACAGTGGAACTCTAGATTATTTCCATTCCTATTTCAGCTATTCTTTTTGGATTTTAGTTTCACGTGTTTTAATAGGAAATTCATTCCATCGTACAAAATTCAAAAAGTACTAAAGAGAATAAAAAATAAGAAATTCTCCTTCATCCCATCCCAAAGCCACTGAGCTCCCCACCCAGCTATAGGCAAGATTAGCAGGTTCTATTTATAATGCTGTTACAGTAATATTTTTAAATTCAGTTATGCAGCAGGCATAGATGGAGCATCCATGATATGCACTGCTTCAGTGATTAATCATAACTGTTAGAAATTATTGAGCACTTACCACAGGCCAGGAGCCAGGCAGTAGGCTAAACATTTTATAGGCTATCTCTCTTAATCCTCACAATAACCTTTTTCATTGATTCTATTAATGTCCTAATTTACCAATGAGGAAACTGGGACTTCCCTGGTGGTCCAGTGGCTAAGACTCTGCAGTCCCAATGCAGGGTGCCCAGATCCTATCCCTGGTCAGGGAACTGGATCCCATGTGCCACAACTAAAGAGCGTGTATGCAGCAACTAAAGATCCCACAAGCTGCCTCTAAGATTCGGTGCAGCCAACTAAACAAATAAATATTTAAAGAATAAATAAATAAAATTGTCTTTACATTAAAAAATGAGGAGACAGAATAATTAAATAACTGGCTCAAGATGTCTAAGTATAGGCCATAGGAAGATAGACAAAAAACTCAGACACTTCATAAATGAGGCTACCATGCATTAAAAAAGGTATTTCATCACCAGGAAAAAAGCCAACTAAAACCACAGAGAGTTACCAAAAAAAAACACACCCAGAATGGCCACAATGAAAACGACAGAGAATGAGGGGTGATGGTGAGGATCTGGAGCAACTGGAACCAGTAGAAGTATATAAGTCAATACAACTGCTTTGGAAAACTGACAATACCTCCTGAAGTTAAACTCGGACTCAAGACCTTGCAGTTTCACTCCTAAGTATATACTTAACAGAAGCACTTCAATATTCTCACCAAAAGGCACATGCTAGAATATTTATAACAAGTATTATCCATAATTGGAGAAGGAAATGGCTACCCACCCCAGTATTCTTGCCTGGAAAATTCCATGGGCAGAGGAGCCTGGTGGGCTACAGTTCATGGGGTCACAAAGAGTTGGACACGATTGAGCACACGCACATTATCCATAATAGCCAAACCTCAAAACTATCCATCTTTTCATTCACAGTAGAATGGATAAATTATGGCATATTCACACAACGGGATGCTACAGAGAGATGAGAACAGGAAGCAGCAGTTAGAACTGGACATGGAACAACAGACTGGTTACAAACAGGAAAAGGAGTACGTCAAGGCTGTATATTGTCACCCTGCTTATTTAACTTCTATGCAGAGTACATCATGAGAAACGCTGGACTGGAAGAAGGACAAGCTGGAATCAAGATTGCCAGGAGAAATATCAATCACCTCAGATATGCAGATGACACCACACTTATGGCAGAAAGTAAAGAGGAACTAAAAACCCTCTTGATGAAAGTGAAAGTGGAGAGTGAAAAAATTGGCCTAAAGCTCAACATTCAGAAAACGAAGATCATGGCATCCGGTCCCATCACTTCGTGGGAAATAGATGGAGAAACAGTGGAAACAGTGTCAGACTTTATTTTGNGTCAAGGCTGTATATTGTCACCCTGCTTATTTAACTTCTATGCAGAGTACATCATGAGAAATGCTGGACTGGAAGAAGGACAAGCTGGAATCAAGATTGCCAGGAGAAATATCAATCACCTCAGATATGCAGATGACACCACCTTTAAGGCAGAAAGTAAAGATAAGCTAAAAGGCCTCTTGATGAAAGTGAAAGAGGAGAGCAAAAAAGTTGGCTTAAAGTTCAACATTCAGAAAACGAAGATCATGGCATCCGGTCCCATCACTTCATGGGATATAGATAGGGAAACAGTGGAAACAGTGTCAGACTATTTTTTGGGCTCCAAAGTCACTGCAGATGGTGACTACAGCCATGAAATTAGAAGACGCTTAGTCCTTGGAAGAAAAGTTATGACCAACCTAGATAGCATATTCAAAAGCAGAGGCATTACTTTGCCGACTAATGTCCATCTAGTCAAGGCTATGGTTTTTCCAGTGGTCATGTATGGATGTGATAGTTGGACTGTGAAGAAGGCTGAACACTGAAGAATTGATACTTTTGAAATGTGGTGTTGGAGAAGATTCTTTAGAGTCCCTTGGACTTCAAGGACATCCAACCATTATAGATTTGATATTTCTATAAATTTCAATATAATCACTGTGATAGTGTAGTTATCATCTGTCAGCATACAATGATATTAAATAATGATTGACTACATTCCTCACACTCAACATTTTATACCTGTGACATTTATTTTGTAACTGGAAGCTTGTACCTCTTTACTTTCCTCACC
Source organism: Neotragus pygmaeus (assembly GCA_006410875.1). Lineage (NCBI taxonomy): Eukaryota > Metazoa > Chordata > Mammalia > Artiodactyla > Bovidae > Neotragus > Neotragus pygmaeus. The sequence continues at coordinate 34,239 of SJYV01036761.1, forward strand.
TGTTTTTCTCCTCCCATTTCTTCCCTCTTCATGAAACCATCTGTTTGTTCTCTGTATGTATGACTCTGTTTCTGTTTCTTTATGTTTGTTCTTATTTTTTCCTTTGGGGTTTCGTACAAATGTTATTTGTCTTTTCTGTCCAACTTACTTTAAGTAGCATAGTAATTTTTAGGTCCATCCATGTTGTTGGAAACGTCAAGATTACATTGTGTTTTATGGTTGAGTAACATTCCATCTAGTCAAGGCTATGGTTTTTCCAGTGTTCGTGTATGGATATGAGACTTGGACTGTGAAGAAAGCTGAGTGATGAAGAATTGATTGAAGAATTGAGCGCTTTTGAACTGTGGTGTTGGAGGAGACTCTTGAGAGTCCCTTGGACTGCAAGGAGATCCAACCAGTCCATTCTGAAGGAGATTAGCCCTGGGATTTCTTTGGAAGGAATGATGCTGAAGCTGAAACTCCAGTACTTTGGCCACATCATGGAAGAGTTTACTCACTGGAAAAGACTCTGATGCTGGGAAGGATTGGGGGCAGGAGGAGAAGGGGACGACTGAGGATGAGATGGCTGGATGACATCACTGACTCTTTGGATGTGAGTCTGAGTGAACTCAGGGAGTTGGTGATGGACAAGGAGTCCTGACGTGCTGTGATTCATGGAGTCACAAAGAGTCAGACACGACTGAGCGACTGAACTGAACTGAACTGAACTGACTAAACATTCCGTAACGGAAAAGGCAATGGCAACTGACTCCACTACTCTTGCCTGGAAACTCCCACTGATGGAGGAGCCAGGTGGGCTGCAGTCCACGGGGTCGTGAAGAGTCAGACATGACTGAGCTACTTCACTTTCATTTTTCACTTTCATGCGTTGGAGAAGGAAATGGCAACCCACTCCAGTGTTCTTGCCTGGAGAATCCCAGGGACGGGGGAGCCTGGTGGGCTGCCATCTATGGGGTTGCACAGAGTCAGACCTAACTGAAGTGACTTAGCAGCATCAGTAGCATTCCATAAATATATACTACTTCTTATTAATCCGTTTAACTATTGATGGGTACATAGGTTGCTCATTTATCTTGGGTATTGTCTACAATGAACATACACATGAATGTATCTTTAGGAATTAGTGTTTTTATTTTCCTCAGATAAATAAATACTCAGGAGTGGAGTTGCTGGATTCTATAGTAGTTCTATTTTAAAATTTTTGAGGAATTTTCATACTGTTTTCCTTAGTGTATGTACAAATTTGCATTCACACCTACAGGGTTCCCTTTGTTCCAAATCCTAACCAGCAGTTGTTTCTTGTTGTCTTGAAAATAACCATCCTGGTAGATGTGAGATATTTCATTGTGGTTTTGATTTGCATTCCCCTGATATTAATGATGCTGAGCATCTTTTTAATATGTATATTGCCATGTCAAAATACAGTTATTTAAAAATATATTAACATATAATGGATGTTTTACTGCTATTGTAAGTGAATTAATAAATACTTAATTTTTTTCTTAGTTTCAATTTGGAATGTGGTAAATATTAATAGAAATAACTCATATAAACAAGTCTATGAAATGCTCAATAACTTTTAAATTCAGGATTGGAAGCTTGTGTACACCTGTGGTGGATTCATTTCGATGTATGGCAAAGCCAATAGAGTATTGTAAAGTAAAATTTAAAAAATATATAAATAAATTTTTTTAAGTAAAAAAAATGGGGAATCATCATTTTACATTAAGATGAAAACTGAAAATTAATCTTAAAAGATATAGAAAATACATATTATAAAACTAAACATATCTTCTGATAAATAAATAAGTAGGTATTATTCTTAATAATCTTCAGTTCAGTTCAGTTCAGTTGCTCAGTCATGTCCGAATCTCTGCAACCCCATGAACTACAGCAAGTCAGGCCTCCCTGTTCATCACCAACTCCCGGAGTTCACTCAGACTCGCATCCATTGAGTCCGTGATGCCATCCAGCCATCTCATCCTCGGTCATCCCCTTCTCCTACTGCCCCCAGTCCCTCCCAGCATCATAGTCTTTTCCAGTGAGTCAACTCTTCACATGAGGTGGCCAGAGTACTGGAGNTCTCACTTAAGAAGGCCTTCCTATCTCTCCTTGCTAGTATTTAGGACTCTGCATCCAGGTGGCTATATCTTTCTGTGTCTCCTTTGCCTTTCCCTTCTCTTCTCATCTACTTGTAAGACCTCCTTAGACAAGCACTTTGCCTTTTTGCATTTGTTTTTCTTGTGGATGATTCTGATCACCTCCTCCTGTACAATGTTAGGAACCTCCATTCATAGGTCTTCTGGTACTCTGTATGCCAGATCTAATCCTTGAATCTATTTGTCAGTTCCAATGTATACTCACAAGGGATTTGAATAAAACAAAGAAATAAAGGAAAGCAATACAATGGGAAAGACTAANGTTTTCATTTCTAATTTTGTTGATTTGATCATTCTCTTTTTTTTTTCCTTGATGAGTCTGGCTAAAGGTTTGTCGGTTTTGTTTGTTGGTTCTCAAAGAACCAACTTTTATTAATCTTTGCTATTGTCTCTTTCACTTCTTTTTCATTTATTTCTGCTCAGATCTTTATGATTTCTTTCCTTCTACTAATTTTGGTTTTTTTTTCCTTCTTCTTTTTCTTCTTCAAGTTGTTTTAGGTATAAAGTTAGGTTGTATCTTTGATTTTTTTCTTGAGGTAGGATTGAATTTCTATAAACTTCTCTCTTAGAACTGCTTTTGCTGCATCCTATAGGTTTTAAGTTGTTGTGTTTTCATTGTCATTTGTTAGTAGAAATTTTTGATTTCCCTTTTGATTTCTTCAGTAATCTATTGGTTATTTAGAAATGTGTTGTTTAAATCTCCATGTGTTTGTGTTTCTTACAGTTTTTTTCTTGTATTTGATATCTAGTCTCATAGCATTGTGGTCAGAGAAAATTCTTGATATGATTTCAATTTTCTTAAATTTACAGAGGTTTGATTTGTGACTCAAGATGTGGTCTAACCTGGAGAATGTTCCACGTGCACTTGAGAAGAAGGTGGATGCTTTTGAATTTCGATGGAATGTCCTGAAGATGTCAGTGAGATCCATCTCGTCTAACATATCATTTAAGACTTGTGTTTCCTTATTAATTTTCTGTTTTGATGATCTGCCCATTGGTATGAGTGGGGTGTTAAAGTCTCCTATTATTATTGTGTTGCTGTCAATTTCTCCTTTTAAGTCTGTTAGTGTTTGTCTTATGTATTGGGAGCATAGCTATTTGCAATTTTTATGTCTTCCTCTTGGATTTATCCCTTGATCTTTATGGAGTGTCCTTCCTTATCTGTTGTAATATTCTTTATTTTAGGATCTACTTCCTATCCTATCTATTTTAGGATCTATCTTCAATTTTTTTCTCATACCCTTTCTTTTTCTCTTCTTCTGGGACCCCTATAAATTGAATGTTGGTGCATTTGATATTGTCCCAGAGGTATCTGAGACTATCCTCAATTCTTTTCATTCTTTTTACTTTATTCTGCTCTTCAGAATAAAGTTATTTCATTTTGGTGTAAATAAATAATTTATAATGGTGGAAGTTATTTCCACCATTTTTTGTTTCAGCTCACTGATTCGTTCATCTGCTTCAGATATCTGCTATTGATTCCTTCTACAGTATTTTTAACTTCAGTAATTGTGTCGTCTGTCTCTGTATGTTCCTTCTTTAATTCTTCTAAGTCTTTGTTAACTGATTCTTGCATTTTTTTCCATTTTGTTTTCAAAGTTTTTTTTATCATCTTTACTCTCACTATTCTGACTTTTCAGGTAGTTTGCCTATTTCCTCTTCATTTATTTGGATTTCTCTGTTTCTACATTGTTCCTTCATTTGTGCAGTATTTCTCTGCCTTTTCATTACTTTTTTTAGCTTCTTGTGTTTGAGGTCTTCTCTCCCCAGGATTCAAGGTTGAATTCTTTCTTCCTTTTGGTTTCTGTCCTCCTATGGTTGGTCCAGTGGTTTGCATGAGCTTCCTATGGGGCGAGATTTGCACTGAGATTTTTTTCCTCTTATAGGCAGGGCTGAGTGAGGCAGTACTCCTGTCTGCTGATGATTGGGTTTGTATTTTTGTTTCGTTTGTTGTTTAGGTGAGGCGTCCTGCACAGGGTGCTACTGGTGGTTCGGTCATGCCAGGTCTTGTATTCAAGTGGCTTCTTTTCTGTGAGTTCTCACTATTTGATCCTTCTGAAGGTTAGTTCTCTGGTAGTCTCTGGTAGTCTAGGGTCTTGGAGTCAGAGCTCCCACTCCAAAGGCTCAGGGTTTGATCTCTGGTGTTTGAAGTCACTCAGTTGTGTCCAACTTTTTGCAACCCCGTGGACTGTAGCCTACCAGGCTCCTCCATACATGGAATTTTCCAGGCAAGAGTACTGGAGTGGGTTGCCATTTTCTTCTCCAGGAGATCTTCCCCACCCAGGGATTGAACCCGGGTCTCTTGCATTGTAGGCAGACGCTTTACCATCTAAGCCACCAGGGATGTCCCAACAAATATCCAAAAATGAGAAACCAAAGATGAACCCCACATAAATGGCAGTTGCAAAATCAGGCAAGTAATAAAATAACAGAATATACACATATACGTGTACACCCATGAGCAAAGTCAAAACAGTCCAATAAAAATAAAGTACAACAGATTGACCTAGAGAACAAAGAAAATCAAACAATATATTTACCAGTTAAGAACAAAACTAGCTAAAGCACAAACTGGAAAACAAAACTAAAGCAATGTGCCAAGGGGGGAACAGAGCAATGAAAACAAAACTAACAAACATGTTGAGAGGAAAGGAAAGAAAGAAAGAAAAGAAAAAAATAATAAATATGCAATGTTAAATAGAGGTAGATAAAGAAGATCTATATATATCAAAGGTTAATTGCAAGGGGAAAAGATCAACAGGAAAAGTAAACAAAGGAATAAATCTAGAAAATATAATAATAGATTTTAAAAATTAAAATTAAAAAAGAGGAAAACTCCACAGAACTGCAAAAGCCTAATGTAGAGGCAGAGGTTTATAAAATCAATAAAAATTGTTGACCGAAGAAGAAAAAGAGAAAAAAGGAAGCTCAAATGCTTAATCAGATTTCATAGTGCCAATAAAATCAACAACTACAACAGAAGGGGAAATAAAAGAAAAAAAATTCAAAAGAACCTACAAAGCAAGTCAAAACATAATATTCTTATGTATTATTCCATAAAGGTTTCTCTTGAGTCACTGCTGTCAGAGTCCTTTCCCTTTCTGGGAATCACAGTCCACCTCACCTCCCTAGGATGCCCTCCAACACTGTGCCCATCCCCTGGACCNGTGGTGTTGGAGAAGACTCTTGAGAGTCCCTTGGACTGCAAGGAGATCCAACCAGTCCATTCTGAAGGAGATCAAGCCTGGGGTTTCTTTGGAAGGAATGATGCTAAAGCTGAAACTCCAGTACTTTGGCCACCTCATGAGAAGAGTTGACTCATTGGAAAAGACTCTCATGCTGGGAGGGATTGGGGGCAGGAGGAGAAGAGGCTGATAGAGGATGAGATGGCTGGATGGCATCACGGACTCTATGGACGTGAGTCTGAGTGAACTCCGGGAGTTGGTGATGGACAGGGAGGCCTGGCGTGCTGCGATTGATTCATGGGGTCACAAAGAGTCAGACACGACTGAATGACTGAACTGAACTGAACATGGAGGGATATGGGTGAATCTCGCAAGTATGACATTGAGAGAAAGAAATCAGACACCAAAAAGGTAGACTGTGTATTATACTACTTACAGAAATAACAAAAGCAGGCAAAACTACTCTAGGTTGTTAGAAATCAGAAGAGCAATTATCCTTAGGGGAGATGGCGTGTCAGGAAGGCAACCTCAGGGAGGCTTCTGGGATGCAGATAATGATCCAGGTTCTACCTAGACCAGTGTGTCCAGTTCATGAAAATTCACCAAGCCGTGCAGTGGATGAAATATACATTTATATTTATATAATATTTAATAACAAGTTTTTAGCATTTTATGTCCTCATGAAGTTTTACACTCTAGCAGAGCCAGTGATGTATTAATAATATTTAACAGATGTGGATGACAACCAAGGAGTTGAGCAGATGCACCATTTCTTAGCATGGATTTTCGAGGGCCCTGGGACACTGCACAGGGAGGATTCTGGTCCTGTTGAGAAGCTGGATTCCATCTACACTGCTGCCCTCTTGTGCTCTAGCTTACATCACCAGGCACCAGAACTTAACATCCCTACACTTACAGTTAAGGCAAATTGTCGCAACCTGGGACATTCAGAACCCTAAGGAGCACTTGGACAGAACTCAGGGGTCAGTGAACCTAGATGGAAAAAAATTAATATATTGATCTCACTGAACTCTACTCATCTGAAATTTCGCATTTTCCTCCACTATGAAGGTAGGCAGCAAAGCACAGCAGTGGTAGTATTGTTGTTGTTTAGTCATCGTGTCCAACTTTAGGGAACCTCAGGGACTGTAGCTGGCCGGGCTCCTCTGTCCATGGGATTTCCCAGGCAAGAATACTAGAGTGAGTAGCCATTTCCTCCTCCAGGGGATCTTCCCAACCCAAGGATTGAACCTGTGTCTCCTGCACTAGCAGGCAGATTCTTAACCACTGAGCCACCAGGGAAACACCAGTATTAAAAGTGCCTAAGACTTTATCAGCAACAAAAAACATCAGATACTTGCATATTCATTTCAGCTATCACAGGTATCTTGAAATATCATTTACACCCATCATCATGCAGAAAGTTTGGCAATTGTTCTTTCTGCCACTAGCTTTTATAGTACACGTGTTAATAAGTGAATATATGACTATACCACAATTTTGTATTTTTAGCATTTTGGTAACTGTATTTTAAAATAACTGGCTTTTTTTGTAATCCTATGTATTCTACTTTTGCATTAGAAATATTATTTTGAAAAAGGGTCTATTAGCTTTCCAGATTGCCAAAGTGGTTCAGAAAAGAGAAAGTAGGGACTTCCCTGGTGGTCCAGTGCTTCCACTACAGGAGACACCGGTTCCATCTCTGGTTGGGGAACTGAAATCCCACATTCCTCACTAAGACCCACGTCTCTCACTAAGACCCCACTTGCCTCACTAAGACCCCACATGCCTAAGACCCCACATGCCTCACTAAGACCCCACATACCTCACTAAGACCCCACGTGCCAGAGCCAAAAACAAACAAAACCAAATGGAACCCAGTCAAACTTAAAAGCTTTTGCATGGCAAGGGAAACCATAAACAAGATAAAGAGAGTGGAAGAAAATATTTGCAAATGAAGCAATTGACAAGGGATTAATCTCCAAAATATACAAATAGCTCATGCAGCTCAATATCAAAAAATCAAACAACCCAATCAAACAATGGGCAGAAGACTCAAATAGACCTTTCTTCAAAGAAGGCATACAGAACAGACCCGTGAAAAGAGGTTCAACATCACTAATTATTAGAGAAATGCAAATTAAAACTACAGTGAGGTATATCATCTCACACGGATCAGAATGGCCATCATCAAAAAATCTACAAACAGTAAATGTGGAAGAGGATGTGGAGAAAATGTGGAACCCTCCTACACTGTTGGTGGGAATGTAAACTGGCACAGCCGCTGTGATGAACAGCAAAGAGGTTCCCTAAAAAAATAGGAACCCGTATGACCCAGCAATCCCACTCCTGGGCATATACCTGGAGAAAATCATAATTCAAAAAGATATATGCACCCCAATGTTCATTGCAGCTCTATTTACAATAGCTAGGACATGGAAGCACCTTAGACTCCTACGCCTTGCCCCTTCCTCCTATCACCAGTTCCTGAGTATTTTACCCCTATTGGTTCACCCATGCTGCTAAAAATTCCCTTCATTAAACTTTGCTCAGCTTAAGTCTTTAGAGAAAAATTTCCATTTCTTGCCATCCTGATAACATTTACAGACACTGAGTTCACGATTTGTAGACTAAGGCAGTAAGGCTATGACCTCATTCTACTGGGTGGCAGAGTGCAGACATGCATGTGTGTGTGTGCGCACACGTGCGTGCATCTGCCTCCACTGCACACCTGTGTTGGGGGTGCAGAAAAAAATACCAGGGCTCCTGAATAGTAACTCTTTCTCTAGATGGCCCTGAAAAATCTTTGGCACAGTTTGAGATGGGAAACCGGACAAGTGATGCTGAGAAAAAAGGTCACGCCTGAGCTGAATGTATAATATCCAGCAGGAGTCAGCCAGGGGAAGTTAGGGAGAAAGCAAGACTCTTAACAGAGGGAGTAGTATTTTCCAAGGCACAAAATGGGGGAGAGCTGCTGCCAGGGGTTCTCCTGCAACTGTCACTGTGATATTAATATCACCTACAATGAGCCCAAGCAGCAGAAGGAAGATGTTCTTTGAAAAGCCAGAAGAGGGGGGAGGGTCTGCTGAAAGGAGATCACTGCCGGGAGGGGCCCACTTCTGCATTCCTTACACCTGCCAGACCCTCTCCTCAGCATCTCTGATTTCCCAGGGCTGAACCAAGAGGAAAGAAGAAACCAGATCAAGTCCTGCTAACAAAGAAGATAATTTCTCCTAAGATATTTCAAGGTACTTGCCCTCCCCTCTTATTCTCCAGGAACATGCTGGCTGACAGCCCTCTGATATGGAAGAATGAACAGAGAAGACTGGCCAGGCAGAGAGGGAAGAAAGGAAGGAAGCCTGCCAGGAGCTCACTTCCATATATCAGTGTGCGCTCAAGATAAATAATCCCAGCCAGCCCAGGCAGCTATCACACCAAAGGGCATGTTGCAGGTAGCAAGATAAATCGCCATTGTCAAGGATGTCTTTGTTTGTTCCCGACAGACTCTTACTGTATCTCCCTCTCCTGACAGAGCAGCCCCCAGGAACAGGTTTCTAGCATGTGCTTCCCTCTGGAAATGATCATGCTTTTAGGGAGAGAAAAATGAGCTTGAGCTTCTGGGTCCAGAAGCCAACAGCCCATTGGCTGCAGGGACTACTGACTAAAAACAGGTTAGAAATAGAATCTGTCAGAAACAATAGCCACACGCCGTTTTCATCCAAAGTCATATCTGTCAATCCAGCCTAGCAAATCTGAATCACCAAACCTCCTTCAGTGGGCTCACATCATGAATTTTATCCACACCGGCCTTTCAGTCACGCCTCTTGGCTCCATCATAGGCACCAAGGTGCGTGCATGCTCAGTCACTTCAGTTGCCGACTCTTTGCAACCCTATAGACTGTAGCTCGCCAGGCTCCTCTGTGCATGGACTTCCCAGGCCTGTATACTAGAGTGAGCTGCCATTTCCTTCTCCAGGGGTACTTTCCAACCCAGGGATGAAACCCATGTCTCTTGCATTGCAGGCAGATTCTTTAATGCTAAACTACCAGGGAAGCCCTAACCATACTGTACTATCCAACTGAAAATTCGTTAAGAGGGGTAAATCTCATGTTAAGTGTTCTTACCACAATACAATTTTTAAAAAATCATCATCTGGAGACTCTGATTGTGCCTGAAGCAATGTAGAGCAGAAGAGACAGCCCAGACTTAGTAACAAGCAGATGTGGGCACACAGGAGCATCTTGGTAGGAATCACTTTCTGGGAATGAACAGAGTCTGGCCAGGGACTTCCCTGGTGCTCCAGTGACTGAGACTCTGTTCTCCCAAGGCAGGGGGCCCAGGTTTGATCCCTCATCAGGGAACTAGACCCCATATGCTACAACAAAGAGCCTGCGAGCCAAAACTGAAGAACAGCCAAATAAATCACAGTGATTTTGGAGCCCAAGAGTGCCCAACTCATATTGTTATGTTGGGCTTATTTATTACTTATGTTAATAAGTATTCGTTAAACAAAGAAAAATAAATCCAGCTACCTCCTGCCCCGTGCCCAGTGCTTTTCCTATGGGACCAGCTGCTCTCACTCTGGAATGTCTCTGTGGTTGGCTGTGCCCCTCCTTGCCACTTTCTGCCCTTTCTTATGATGAGGATTCCAGCAGATACAGATTTGCAAACAAACATTTCCTTATTTCATGACTAATACCTACTCGTCCTTCAAGGCTCCTCTTTCTCCTGGAGTCATCTCTGAGGAATGAAGCCTCCTTTTTGCATGCTCCCACAGCACGGTGTTTTTGCCCCACTCATTCATTCATTCATCCATTGAGTCATGAGAAACAATCATGTAAGGCACCGTGCTGAGTTGCCATTGTTCATTCGCCTAGTCGTGTACCTGTCAGTGCCGTGGACTGAAGCACACCAGGCCTCCCTGTCCCTCACTGTCTCCCGGAGTTTGCCCAAGTTCATGTTCATTGCATCGGTGATGCCATTCAGCCATCTTACTCTCTGACGCCCTCTTCTCCTGCACTTGATCTTTCCCAGCATCAGGGTCTTTTCCAATGAGTCGTCTGTGCTGAGTAGAGTGGAAGCCTAAATAGAAACAACTAGAAAGCCCCTTGAAAATGTTTTGATGCAACCTAGATGCCCATCCGGAGAAGGCAATGGCATCCCACTCCAGTACTCTTGCCTGGAAATTCCCATGGATGGAGGAGCCTGGTAGGCTGCAGTCCATGGGGTCACTGAGTCAGACATGACTGAGCGACTTAACTTTCACTTTTCACTTTCAGACATTGGAGAAGGAAATGGCAACCCACTCCAGTGTTCTTGCCTGGAGAATCCCAGGGATGACGGAGCCCAATGGGCTGCCGTCTGTGGGGTCACACAGAGTCGGACACGACTGAAGCGACTTAGCAGCAGCAGTAGCAGCAGATACCCATCAGCAGACAAATGGATAAGGAAGTTGTGGTACATATAAACAATGGAATATTACTCAACTATTAAAAAAAGTGCATTTGAGTCAGTTCTAATGAGGTAGATGAAACTGGAGCCTATTATTCAGAGTGAAGTAAATCAGAAAGAGAAACGCCAAAACAGTATATTAATGCATATATATGGAGTTTAGAAAGATGGTAATGACAACCCTATATTCAAGGCAGCAAAAGAGACACAGA
>SJYV01036761.1:45346-126140 GCA_006410875.1 Neotragus pygmaeus
GCCCACTTCTGCATTCCTTACACCTGCCAGACCCTCTCCTCAGCATCTCTGATTTCCCAGGGCTGAACCAAGAGGAAAGAAGAAACCAGATCAAGTCCTGCTAACAAAGAAGATAATTTCTCCTAAGATATTTCAAGGTACTTGCCCTCCCCTCTTATTCTCCAGGAACATGCTGGCTGACAGCCCTCTGATATGGAAGAATGAACAGAGAAGACTGGCCAGGCAGAGAGGGAAGAAAGGAAGGAAGCCTGCCAGGAGCTCACTTCCATATATCAGTGTGCGCTCAAGATAAATAATCCCAGCCAGCCCAGGCAGCTATCACACCAAAGGGCATGTTGCAGGTAGCAAGATAAATCGCCATTGTCAAGGATGTCTTTGTTTGTTCCCGACAGACTCTTACTGTATCTCCCTCTCCTGACAGAGCAGCCCCCAGGAACAGGTTTCTAGCATGTGCTTCCCTCTGGAAATGATCATGCTTTTAGGGAGAGAAAAATGAGCTTGAGCTTCTGGGTCCAGAAGCCAACAGCCCATTGGCTGCAGGGACTACTGACTAAAAACAGGTTAGAAATAGAATCTGTCAGAAACAATAGCCACACGCCGTTTTCATCCAAAGTCATATCTGTCAATCCAGCCTAGCAAATCTGAATCACCAAACCTCCTTCAGTGGGCTCACATCATGAATTTTATCCACACCGGCCTTTCAGTCACGCCTCTTGGCTCCATCATAGGCACCAAGGTGCGTGCATGCTCAGTCACTTCAGTTGCCGACTCTTTGCAACCCTATAGACTGTAGCTCGCCAGGCTCCTCTGTGCATGGACTTCCCAGGCCTGTATACTAGAGTGAGCTGCCATTTCCTTCTCCAGGGGTACTTTCCAACCCAGGGATGAAACCCATGTCTCTTGCATTGCAGGCAGATTCTTTAATGCTAAACTACCAGGGAAGCCCTAACCATACTGTACTATCCAACTGAAAATTCGTTAAGAGGGGTAAATCTCATGTTAAGTGTTCTTACCACAATACAATTTTTAAAAAATCATCATCTGGAGACTCTGATTGTGCCTGAAGCAATGTAGAGCAGAAGAGACAGCCCAGACTTAGTAACAAGCAGATGTGGGCACACAGGAGCATCTTGGTAGGAATCACTTTCTGGGAATGAACAGAGTCTGGCCAGGGACTTCCCTGGTGCTCCAGTGACTGAGACTCTGTTCTCCCAAGGCAGGGGGCCCAGGTTTGATCCCTCATCAGGGAACTAGACCCCATATGCTACAACAAAGAGCCTGCGAGCCAAAACTGAAGAACAGCCAAATAAATCACAGTGATTTTGGAGCCCAAGAGTGCCCAACTCATATTGTTATGTTGGGCTTATTTATTACTTATGTTAATAAGTATTCGTTAAACAAAGAAAAATAAATCCAGCTACCTCCTGCCCCGTGCCCAGTGCTTTTCCTATGGGACCAGCTGCTCTCACTCTGGAATGTCTCTGTGGTTGGCTGTGCCCCTCCTTGCCACTTTCTGCCCTTTCTTATGATGAGGATTCCAGCAGATACAGATTTGCAAACAAACATTTCCTTATTTCATGACTAATACCTACTCGTCCTTCAAGGCTCCTCTTTCTCCTGGAGTCATCTCTGAGGAATGAAGCCTCCTTTTTGCATGCTCCCACAGCACGGTGTTTTTGCCCCACTCATTCATTCATTCATCCATTGAGTCATGAGAAACAATCATGTAAGGCACCGTGCTGAGTTGCCATTGTTCATTCGCCTAGTCGTGTACCTGTCAGTGCCGTGGACTGAAGCACACCAGGCCTCCCTGTCCCTCACTGTCTCCCGGAGTTTGCCCAAGTTCATGTTCATTGCATCGGTGATGCCATTCAGCCATCTTACTCTCTGACGCCCTCTTCTCCTGCACTTGATCTTTCCCAGCATCAGGGTCTTTTCCAATGAGTCGTCTGTGCTGAGTAGAGTGGAAGCCTAAATAGAAACAACTAGAAAGCCCCTTGAAAATGTTTTGATGCAACCTAGATGCCCATCCGGAGAAGGCAATGGCATCCCACTCCAGTACTCTTGCCTGGAAATTCCCATGGATGGAGGAGCCTGGTAGGCTGCAGTCCATGGGGTCACTGAGTCAGACATGACTGAGCGACTTAACTTTCACTTTTCACTTTCAGACATTGGAGAAGGAAATGGCAACCCACTCCAGTGTTCTTGCCTGGAGAATCCCAGGGATGACGGAGCCCAATGGGCTGCCGTCTGTGGGGTCACACAGAGTCGGACACGACTGAAGCGACTTAGCAGCAGCAGTAGCAGCAGATACCCATCAGCAGACAAATGGATAAGGAAGTTGTGGTACATATAAACAATGGAATATTACTCAACTATTAAAAAAAGTGCATTTGAGTCAGTTCTAATGAGGTAGATGAAACTGGAGCCTATTATTCAGAGTGAAGTAAATCAGAAAGAGAAACGCCAAAACAGTATATTAATGCATATATATGGAGTTTAGAAAGATGGTAATGACAACCCTATATTCAAGGCAGCAAAAGAGACACAGATGTGAAAAACAGACTACTGAACTACATGGAACTACGTGGGAGAAGGAGAGGGTGGGATAATATGAGAGAATAGCACTGAAACATGTATATCATCATCTGTATAACAGATGACCAATGCAAGTTCGATGCATGAAGCAGGGCAACTCAAAACCAGTGCTCTGGGACAACCCAGAGGATGGGGTAGGGAGGGAGGTGGGAGGGGGATTCAGGATTCGGGGGTCGCATGTGTACCCACGGCTGTGCCACCAGTGTTGTGAAGTGACTGTCTTCCAATTAAAATAATAAGTTTCTTAAAGTTAAAAAGCAAATATTCTGATGAATGGATGAATCTACAAATGACTCACTTATATACAAATCCTTAGCATTTTCTCCCCACAAAAACAGCCTAAAAACTGTCCAGATTACTAAATAATTCTCTAACATCAGCCTATGACAAAGAGATTTGAGAGGGTTACCTCATCCCACTCAGGACCGACTCATGGGTATCCCCTTCAAGCTGCTGCATTTCTGCAGCCAGTGTACCCATGGAGCATGCAGCAGCAACCTGACTGTGCTTAACCCATTCAGAGCTCTGCACGATTAATCCAGGTGGAATGTCAGGCAACTGAGACACTGAGAATTACAATGGGTGGAGCCATGCCCAGAGAAAAAGAAAGGCAAGAATGAAAACCAGGCCAAAAATCAAACAAAGCTGAGTTTTGCAAAGTGAAATTTTCACTTTGTAAAGAAACATTCTCCCATTTACTCTTTTGCTACAATCAACTGAACAATTGGGCAAATTTTCATTCATTCCCTAAAACACCCAACTGGGCACTGTGGTATTCTGAGTCTTTCTCATAGATGGCACAATCACCAGCTCTGAATTTACCTTCATCTTCATATGATTGTTTTCAAGTTACTCAGCATAAGCCCTTCAGATTACTCAATATAGCTATCATACAATTCTTTAATGAGATATAAAATATAAGACATTGAACTTACAGATTTGGGCAACTGCAAAGCAAGAAATGCACCTGATGCAAAGAACTGAGTCATTGGAAAAGACTCTGATGCTGGGAAAGATTGAAGGAAGGAGCAGGGGATGACAGAGGATGAGATGGTTGGATGGCATCACTGACTATATGGACATGAGTTTGAGCAAGCTCTGGCAGGGAGTTGGTGATGGACAGGGAAGCCTGGAGTGCTAGTCCATGAGGTCACAAAGAGTCGGACATGACTGAGCAACTGAAATGAAATGAAAGCAAGAAATTTCACATGCCAAAGAAAAAAACTTTTTTAAGCACTAAAAAATTTTGTAAAGTAAGGATTTCAAACATTTTTGAAAGGAAAGCATTTCATTTCATGCCTGAAGACCACAGGCAAAAGAATTGAGCTTGTCATTACACCAAGTCAGAACTTGAGGAAAGCATGGTAATCGATCAGTAGAGATGGGTGGATGCAGGTCAGGGGAAAGTAACAGGGTGGTACCATGGAGAAAGCATCAGGTTTTAAGTCAGAAAACATGAATTTTAGTCTGGACTTGCCTTTTATTAGTTGAATGACTTTGAGAATCACTTATTTTTTTCTGAGCTTCAGTTTTCACATATGTCAGATGGGAATAACATGTGTCTCTGCTTAGCTAGCTCATGGACTAGGATCAAGTCACTAAACAAGATGTCAACTCCCAGCAGAGGGCCTGAGGTACAGTGAGGCTCAATATATGTTTTGTTTACTATTTTTAATTGGAAGGAAATAAATCTCCAACCCAAGTGATCAGCTTATATGTTTCTAACTTGGCTCGAGTTGAAATATATCAGTCATAAGAGTTTACCAGCACTTTTTAAAAGAATAATAAAGGTGATGTTGTTATAGTTTAGTCGCTCAGTCATGCCTGATTCTTTGCAACTCCATGGACTGCAGCACGCCAGGCCTCCCTGTCCTTCACCATCTCCTGGAGCTTGCTAAAACTAATGTCCACTGAGTCGGTGATGCCACCCAACTATCTCATCTTCTGTCATCCCTTTCTCCTCCTGCCTTCAATCTTTCCCAGCATCAGAATCTTTTCCAAAGGGTTGGCTCTTCGCACCAGGTGGCCAAAGTATTGGTGCTTTAGCTTCAGTAATGAAAATGACAATTAACACTTATTGAGCATTTATAATCGATATGCCAGGAACTACACAAAGAGCTTTGCTCATTTATTCTTCACATTATTCCTGATATAAGTACATCATTACAGAGAGAGAGAAATGGGCACAATCTCTCACATGGAGATTAGGCCATATCTCCAATTATAGCAAATAAGTGATGGAATCATTTTTTTTAATTTATTTCAAAAGCAAACCGGAGGGGCTTCCCCTGGTAGTCCAGGGGTTAAGAATCTACCTTGCAATGCAGGGGATGCAGGTTCAATCCTTTGCTGGGGAACTAAGATCCTACATATGGCAGAGCAACTAAGCCTTCACACTGCAACTAGAGAGTCTGCCTGCTGCAACTACTGAAGCCCTAGACACAACTAGAACGTCCTTGTGCACCACAAAAGATCTCGTGTGCCACAACTAAGACCCAAAGCAGCCACATATTTTTTTTTAATGTAAAGTGGAACATTTGATTAAGAGGGGAAAGATATGAAAAATATGTAAGTCAATTTGAGGACATATATCCATTTTACTTGTGATGATATTTCCTACTGAACCGAAGCATGTACTCTCAGGGCTCTCACGCCCCTTTCCATTCCTGCTACCTGAAGGCCAGAGGGTCCTGACTTACAGATGCCAGCCTTGCCTACACTGGGTGGGCCAGCCAGAGCCCTGACAAAGATGCTCAATCATTACCTTGCATTTTAGATCACAGAGAGGTTTCTCAAAAACAGCATACTTTTATGAAGAAGACATTGTGCCTGTAGCTCAGGTTAACAAATATTTTGGTTGTTTTTGTCCTTCAATTTTCAGAGAAAGAGTTAGCGCTCTCATACTACTAAAAGATTAAAAGCATGCAACATATGATCTGAAGGGCTTCCCAAATGGCTCAAGTAGTAAAGAATCTGCCTGCAGTGCAGGAGACACAGGAGATGTGGGGTGGATCCCTGGGTCAAGAAGATCCCCTGGAGAAGGGAATAACAACCCACTCCACTATTCTTGCCTAGAGAATCCCATGGACAGAGGAGCCTGGTGAGCTACAGTCTGTGGGGTTGCAAAGAGTCAAACATGCCTGAGCACAAGCACGCACACATATGATCTGGAACCAGGACCGCCTGCCTTCCAGTGCTGGCTCCTCTACTTCTGAACGACATGAGCCTGGTAAGCAACTTGTTCCTCCTCACAGGGATTCACTATCCTCATCTGCAATATGGATGCAATAAGGTACCAACCCCATAGGGCTGTTGTGAGATTTACATGAATGAATGCACCGGAGGAAGGAGAAAAAGACCCAGCAAATGTAAAATGCTCAATAAATTTTACTATTGTTCTTATTCACAGAAACCCAAGGGGTCAATCATGTAAGGGGATGAGGTTCTATAGAAAGAGCACTGAATACAGAGACAGAGATCTAGGATGTAGACCTACCTCTACCAAGTTTTATGACTTTATCAATAACGATATAAAGAGATGAGCCACATTATTTCAATGAAACGAGCCACAGATATGTTTTAATAGGGCAACACAGGGCTCGTTTGTTTCAATTTTTTTTAATATTTATTTATTGGCTGCACCAGATGTTAGTTGCAGCATGTGAGATCTTTTGCTGTGGCACGCAGGCCCTCTAGCTGTGGCACCCTGGTTTAGCTGCCTCACGGCATATGGGATCTTAGTTCCCCGACCAGAGATCAAACCCAAGTTTCCTGTGTTAGAAGGTGGATTCTTAACCACTGGACCACCAGGGAAGTCCCTGTTTTAATTTTTAGATGTAAACACTTTTGGACCAGGCAGTCTTCAATTTCCACCCACGCCCTATTGTTTTCACAACTGATGGGGTTTGAGTTTGCAACCCTGGCCACCCTCCAGGGGTCACACCCCCCACCACTAAAGTGGGCCGAATACCATCTGCCCTTCTATGTGGCAAAACTGTTGCTCAAATGAGATCAAGTTTGCTAAAGGTACTTCATACATCATAAAGCTATAAAACCGATTATTTGAAACTCAGAATTTTAGGCCTTTTTTTAAAAAGTTCTCATTTATACTGTGCCTGGGCTTCCCAGGTAGTGCTAGTGGTAAAGAATCTGCCTGCCAGTGCAGGAGATGCAAGAGACACAGGTTTGATCCCTGGGTTAGAAAGGTCTCCTAGAGTAGGAAATGGCAACCCACTCCAGTATTTTTGCTTGGAAAACTCCATGGACAGCGGAGCCTGGCAGGTTCCAGTCCATGAGGTCACAAAGAGTCAGATACAACTGAGCAACTGACCACACCCGCATACAATGTCTATTGCAGAAAACAGTGAAAACAGATAAAATATGACAAGAGCAGCAGTTTTTCAATGCTTCCTCATGCCAATTTCTGTCAAGCAGTATGTCTATCCTGATCATTTTTTTTTTAGACAGGAGCCCAGGGTAAGTTATCTCAGTCATTCACACTTAGGGAATCAATTCATTTACTTGCCTCAGATGGAAGATGCTCTTCCTTAGAAAACACCCTCTGGGAAAAGGCAAATGAAGCTCCCTAGTGAGTTGGAAAGAAAAGGGGCCCCCTTCTTGGCCTCCCAGAGCAGCAGGCACTTTCTCACTCTCTTACTCTTTCCTGGTGCTTTCTTCATCTGAGTCCATGAGGATGCTTTAGGACCTAAACAGAGCACCGAGGCCCTAAAAACTCAGTATCTCTGACTACAGACGTCATCTGCCCTGAGACAAGCATCATTTCACAAGATCAACAGCACTAGTTATTTGGGGAGCATAAAAGACCACGTGTCTGTAACTGAATGTGGATGGTACACAGATTCGTAACCAGCATGACAGACCCACAGACATTAGGTGTTAAGGGGGAAAACAACAGCCTTTGAATCTGGGTTCCAGCCCATCATTAACAGCCTTAGCCCAGTGGCTTTCCTCTGTGAGCCTCGATTTTCTCCACTGTAAACAGTAATAATGACAACAATAGCTGGCGTTCAGCATTTCAATAACACATCAGGCAAGATCTAGGAAACTTACCTACGTTTTTTCATTAAACCCTCTCCAGAATTCTGAAGAGTAAGTATCATTATTATTATTATTCCCATTTTGGAGATGAAGAAAGATTTTGAATTTAAGGAACTTGCCCAGGAAAATACAGTAGGACTAGATTTACAGGTGTGACCCTGTCATGTGGAAGATGCTGTCTGCTCTGTCTTCCTCTTGGACTCTTGCAAGGCTAAAATGAGACTGTGTTCATAAGAACATTTTATTTAGATGGCAAAGCCCCATCTGCATTATTTTTAATATGTCCATCCATTTCATTTCGTCATGTGCAGTAGTGAGCACAATACTTCAGTGCTGCAATTAATTAAGTCAATCAATCCATATCAAATACTTGGATGTGGATGAAGACAAAGCTGCATATTTTCAGATGGCCACACTGTGTCTATCTCTGTGCCAGTACAACCAACCTAGATGGCATATTCAAANTTTCATTTTTCTGCAATCAGTTTTGGTAATTTTAGTTTTTCTAGAAAACTATTCTAAGTTTTCAAATTTGTTTTCATAAAGTAGATCAAAATGTTCTCTTACTCTTTTCATTTAGTCTGTAGCTGTGTTTATTTGTCCATTTCTAATTTTGTGCATTTAGGGTTTTTAATTAGCAAGTGGATAATCTGTTTTATGTTTTTTCTTTTAAAGAAAGTTGTTGGCTTTAATTATTAGTTCTAACATTTGTTTTCTAGTGTATTAATTTCTGCCACTAGATTTATTTGCTTAGTTCTATTTTTGTGTCTCTTAACCTTCTTTTGTTGAAAGCATAATTCATTTATTTTGTTTTTATGTATTAATGTAAGTATTTAAGGCTATCATTTTTTAACCATTGCTTTAATCATCCATATTCTCACTTCTGATATTTTCATTATTGTTATTTTCTAGGTAGTCTACAATTTTAGATTGTCTCCTTTTTGACTAGAGTGGAGGATATTTTCTCCCTTTCATTTTCTATGTGCTAGAAATATTTGTTTTTCATTAATTTTTAATGTTATTGTATTGTGACTAGATACAAGTCTGTGTGTATTAGTTGCTCAGTCGTGTCTGACTCTTTGTGACCCCATGGACTGTAGCCCGCCAGGCTTCTCTATCCATGGGATTCTCCAGGCAAGAATACTGGAGTGGGTTGCCATTTCCTTCTCCAGGGGATCTTTGCTCTTCAGGGATAGAAATCGGGTCTCCTGCATTGCAGGCAAATTCTCTCCTGTATTGTGGGCTGCATTGCAGCCTGAGCTACAGTAGTAGCTCTTCTACTTCTCCTTTTTGGTTTAATATGTAGTCAATGAAAAATTTTTAATGGGCCCTTGAAAAGAAAGTGGAGTCTGTTTTTGATATGTGAAGAAATTTAGATTTTTTTTTCATTATCCTTTGACTGTCATATCTGTCATCAGCTGAAACAGTTTCATATTTTGTTTCTGCTTTTTGTACCTATACATTTTCTATATTTTTGCTTTATGAATTTTGATGCTATATTACCTGGTACAGGATAATTAGATCTTGTCTTTTTACATTGTTAATATTATAGTGTCCTTCTTTGTCTTGTTTATTACTTTTTGCCTTTAATTCAACATTTTTAAAATTATATGAGTATCTTGGCCCCTGGAATTTTTTAAATCACCTCATTTATTAAATATTTATGAATGCCTACTATGTGCCAGGCACTAGGTATCAGATGAATGACACACACAAGATCTCTGCCCTTGTGTGAATGTATGCTCTGAGAAAAACAAAACAGAAAAAGAATAATTAGGGTAAGTTGTCTCTATTTTAGATTAGGTGGTCAGGAAAGGCCTGTCTGCTTGATAGCATTTATCATCCTATTGCTTCCCACTCACCATCTTGTTTGTTTGCTTCCTGACCAGGGGAAATGGCAGGTGGAACAGTTTGTACACAAGGAATTTTTATAATCTTAAGAAGCTAGAGGTGGGCTAAGGTCCAAATGAGAAGAGAATGGGGAATGTGTGGCTGTGAATTTCTGATCCACATGAGGGATGAGCTAGCCAGGCTGGGGACTGGGAATGAGGGGAGTGAAGGAGATTTTGCTTTCCATTCTATCTCATTTTGGCCACCATTATGTGTATTATTATTTTTAAGGAAATATTTTCAGGCTCCAACATGACTACTGAATGGGTATTCTGTCTGATGGTTTAATTCAACTGCTGGAATTTCCTGTCAGGAGGCAGTACTTAGCATGATGCTGATTGCTCACAGGCTAAAGCAGGAAACCAGATCTTCTGACTTAGAGAGTTTAACTCTTCAAACTCTGAGACTAAAGAGATGTCCTTCGCTTTGGTCATTATTATACCGAAGTTTGACTTTTTACACATATTTAAGTAAACCTGGACTTCTTTTCCTTGGATATACTTTTCTATTACAAGATGAGAATTTCTTATTTCACTTCACAAGTGACAGCTTTTAAGTTTTCTGATAGTTTTTGTCTTATAAGTATATAATATATACATATATAACACATATATTAAAATTTTACACACATACACACACCCTTAACTCTTGAATCTGGAATTTATTTTGATATATAATATATGGTACAGCTTCATACAACACTGCTCCTCTGCTATTGTCTGAAAAATATATTAATACATCTTTATGTTCTTGTTATGGAAGGTGAATTATACATTTTTATATTTTGATATTAAATATGTCTCTGGACTTTCAATTCCATTCTATTAATCAGTAAAACACTGTTTTAATTACAATTGCTTTATATTATGCTTAACGCCTTACTTAGCTCCCATTTCTTCTGTAGCAAAGTATACATTTTATTATACAGTAGTCCCTCCTTATCTGTGGGTGATACATTCCAAGACCCTCAGTGGATACCTGAAAACACGGATAGTGCTGAGCCCTATATATACTATGTTTTTTTCCTATGATAAAGTTTAATGGGTGGTGTGTGTTGGTCACTCAGTTGTGTCCAACTCTTTGAGACTCCCACTATAGCCCGCCAGGCTCCTCCATCCATGGAATTCTCCAGGCAAGAATACTGGAGTAGGTAGCCATTTCCTTCTCCAAGGGGAATTAGGCAGAGTAAGGGACTGACAATAATAATTAATAATATAATAGAACATTATAGAAATATTCTACAATAAAAGTTATGTGAATTCTGTCTCTTGATCAACTTCTCAGCTCTGCCAGAAACATAGCAGTGGCTTCTTCATTGGCAGATGCAGCCTTTCCAGTAACTTTTATGTTTTTCAGTACAAACCTATTCCTGAGTCTTTATAACCATCCCTTACTTAGTTAGAGTAATCACTTATTTCAGGGAATTCCTTGCTGAAGTCTTCATATAGGCTTCCTGTTTTCTGGTGCAATACGTTGCTGTCAGCCAGAACATGTTTTCCATTCATGTCTTGCATCCACAAATTTAATGCCTTTTCATCTTAACTAAACCCTTCTCATGCACTGTGGCCACAACTTTTGCACTTTGAAGTATGACAGCAGAATGAGCACAGTTTTTTTCTTCCTTTTTCATAATTTGACAGATTGAAGATTCATTCTTACCATAGCTCTTAGCAACCTCAGCATATGATTTGTTCCCTTTCTTTATTAAGTCAAGAACTTTCACCTTTTCACTTAAAGGAAGATCTTTATGGTTTCTCTTTGGCAGATCTCAATTGCTAGCATCACTACTCTTGGGCCTTAGGGCCATTATTAAGTAAAATAAGAGTTACTTCTACACAAGCACTGTGATACTGTGACAGTCCATCTGATAACCTAGATAGCTACTAAGTGGCTAATGGGTGGGATCCACTGGACAAAGGGATGATTTACATCCTGGACAGGATGGAGCAGGACATTTAGAGATTTCATCACACTACTCAGAATAGCACACAATTTAAAAGTTTTGAGTTGTTTATTTTGTACATTTTACATTTACTATTTTTTGGACTGTGGTTGAATATAGGTAGCTGACACCATGAAAAGTGAAACAGTGGCTAAACGGGGATTGTTGTATCCTTCTTTATTTTGCAAGTTAACAAAAAAAATTCTACAGTTAAAAATTCCTGTTGAAAATTCTGTTTGGAATTGTATTGGAAGGGTATATTTTAAATCCAAAATAGCAGATATTTCTGAGTGGCCTGCTTGATGTTTTTTGGCACGAGAACATGGACAGAAAGTATACATGCCAAATTCATGATATAGCTTGCATGTAGAGAGGCAGCAGGGTTATAGAAGTAGGGGGTGAAACAAAGGGGTATTATTTATTTATTTAAAAAATTCATGGGGAATTTCCTGGTGGTCCAATGGTTAAGACTCTGCCTTCCAATGCAAGGGACATGAGTTCAGTCCCTGATCAGGGAACTGAGATCCCACATGCTGCACTGTATGGTCAAAGCAATAAATAAATAAAATTTTAAAACTAAAAATCATGAAACATAGATGGCAATGTATTAAAATATCTTAATTCTGGGCAGTTGATAGGGATATTTATTATTGCAATCTCTGTATGTTTTAAAACATTTGAAATGTTTCACAGTTAAAACAAAAACAACAAATGTAGCAGGATAACTACACTTGCAAGCCCCAGAACACAGCACATTCAATCTGAGTGAGTGGAATAGTGTGTATATCCAGACTTTGGAGCAAGACTCTCCATGTTGAAATCCTAGTTCTGCCGCTTACTGCTAATGGCTCTGTGACCCAGAGCAATGACTGGGTTATAATTATAATAGCTACTTCTTAGGCTTGTTGTGAGAATTAAAGAAGTTAAGACATAGAAATCGCTTAAAACCGTGTCTGGCACCTAGATGTTAGCTATCAACGTTATATATCATATATTAGTATTACTAATATTATTACATTTACTACCTATATTATATTGTTTTTTTGCCATTTTAAAATTTACATAAGTGAGGTTATCTGAAGTTATGGGACCATCTGCAGTATGCTTGTTTTATCCAGCCTTCATCTGCTGTTTTGCAGGGAAATGGCTCATTCCAAGGCTAGCTTTTCATGGGCAACCCCATTCCGTCCTTGCCTTGAGAACCCAGCACTGGACTTGTCAAACTACCGAGCGGTCTCTTCTCTTGACCTCCTTGGAGACTTTAAGCACTCCTCCAAAAAAACAGAGGAATCCTCCATTTATGAAGAGGAGAGCTCCCTAGCCTCCATGCCTCGCCCACTGCGCAGCCGTGCCTTCTCAGAAAGCCACATCACCCTGGATCCTCAGAGCTCCCAGGTCTGGGAGCAGCATAGGAAGGAGCTCTTCAACAAAGTTGATGAGACCCAGCCAGATGCTCTGGGTGCCAGGAAGAAGGCCTTTCCTCCTCCTCGCCCTCCTCCTCCCAATTGGGAGAAGTACAGGCTCTTCCGTGCAGCCCAGCAACAGCAGCAAAAGCAGCAGCAAGAGGAGGAAGAAGAGGAGGAGGAGGAAGAGGAAGAAGAAGAGGAGGAAGGGGTAGAGGAGGAGGAAGAAGAGGAGGAAGCGGGGGAGGAGGAGGAGCTGCCACCCCAGTACTTCAGTTCAGAAACCACTGGTTCCACTGCCCTCCATCCCGAGGAGGTTCTGGAGCAGCCCCAGCTTCCGGCCTTTGGCCACCTGGAGGCCCCGAGGCTGGGCTCACAAAGCCTCCCAGCAGAGCCAGAATCCTTTGCTCTGCGTTCCAGTGATTTCCTGCCTCCAGTAAGGGGCCACTTGGGATCTCAAGCTGAAAAGGCTCAACCCCCTTGTTATTATGGCATTGATGGGCTTTGGAGGACATCAGAGCAGGAGACCACTGATTCCAAGTAAGTGCTTATGAAAGATGTTAGGTCCCTGAAGAGGGGGCAGCATGAGTTTAAATTCCATCTCCACCATTTGCCAGCTGTATGACCAGTGGCACTGGTCAATTAAACTATTCCTAGTCTCATTTTTTCTCACCTGGAAAATGGCCATGATTCTACCTATTTAACGTGGTTCTTGTGAGAATGAGGATAATCCACATAAAGGACATAGCCCCATGATTAGCACTTAGTAGGTGCTCAGTAGGTGGCTCAGACAGTAAAGAATCTGCCTGCAATGCAGGAGACCCAGGTTTGATCTCTGTGTCAGGAAGATTCCCCAAAGAAGGGCATGGCTACCCACTCCAGTATTCTTGTGTGGAAAATCCTGAGGTCACAAAGAGTCAGAGTGACTAACTGAGCGGCTAACCCTATCCCTAAATAACACTATTGAGCTACTGTATTTATCGTTTCTGGTTTGTCTTTAAGGTACTCATCAGTTTCTGGCCCCTAAAGGAGAAGGCATTAAACCTTTGTTGCCTTTTCCAAAAGCCTGGTTCAAGTCCTTGTCTGCCTTTTCTTTTGCTTGCTCTCTAGAATAAATTGCCAGCTCACAACCTGACTGCCTGGGCTTCTAAACTCTTTCCCTGTGCCCAGTATCAAAGGTGTTCCTGGAGTTGACCATTCCTTACAACAGCCAAAGGCATTCTTTTCACCTTTCACTTTATTCATCACCCCTCCCTTATTTCCTCTGCCTCTTTCCTCTGAGCAAATGGTACTACCAAAAGTGGTAGTTGACAGAGTTAGCTGTCTGGGCAGAGAGGCTGAAGCAAGAGTGTAGTCTGACTAGAGAACTGTTCCCTTCACCGTGCCAGTGCTCAGCAGCATGCCCCACACCGTGTGGTTGTCCTCTGTGCTCCAAAACAAAAGAGCTTTGAGTTTCAATTCTGCCAGTCCTCCTGCAGAGAGCTCCACCCACTCTCTGCTGGGGGTGGGGATAAGGGGCAGGTGAACCAATACAATATTGTAAAGTAAAAAAAAAAAAATAATAATAAAGTGCTTTCCTTAATTGCCTGAGTTTTGTTGCTATTAGAAGTACCTTGTTATTGTGTCTTTTACTGATGGACAAATCCATTAATTGATTATCTGGAGCTGCTGCTGCTAAGTTGTTTCAGTCGTGTCTAACTCTGTGTGACCCCATAGACGGCAGCCCACCAGGCTCCGCTGTCCCTGGGATTCTCCAGGCAAGAACACTGGAGTGGGTTGCCATTTCCTTCTCCAATGCATGAAAGTGAAAAGTGAAAGTGAAGTCGCTCAGTCGTGTCCGACTATTAGTGACCACATGGACTGCAGCCTACCAGGCTCCTCCATCCGTGGGACTTTCCAGGCAGGAGTACTGGAGTGGGCTGCCATTGCCTTCTCCATATCTGGAGCTAGCTAAGAAGTTTTCCAGCCTCACATGCCAAAAGCTCAGCACTTACAGGGCCTGGCTCCCAGACATGGAGATCTCTTATCAGATCTCTAATGGCTCTTTCTCAAGCTGCCCATCTATCTGAAAGCATTCTTATTGTAATTAGAGAGCATCATGGAGTTTCCATGATCTATAGTGAACTTTGTATGAGTAAGAAATAAGGTTTTATCATTTTAACCCAATGAAATTTCTAGGTTGTTTATTTATTGCAATGGTGATGTAGCCCAAAGTTAATAATACAACACAGATGGGGTTTTGATCCTGAACCCAAGTTCTAGTATTGACCACTTGATTCTCCATCTTACTGATTATGATAGAAATTGCAGCTCCTTGAATAGCTAAGGCTAGTCTAAAATCCTGTGCTCCAGGTCTTCTAATAATTTTATAAGTATGTAATATTCTATTAAACCCCATTCTTTGAAAATACACAAAAGAAAGCTTTGTGAAAGTGACTGTGGATTGTTATCTATCACAGCAAGGAAAAGGTAAACCAACATAGCACATAATCGACACTTAATATTTTGGAAGAGAGAATGAATACACGAATGAATGAACAAGTATTAAGCATATGCTATATGCCAGACACTGCTTGTCATTTTATATCTATTATTTCATTGAATTCTCCCAATGACCCTATGAGCCCCTATCCTTATTTAACAAATAAGGAAACTAAAGCTGAGCAAAATAAGGGACTACTTAACTCTGAATTACACAGAAAAGACTCAAAGCCAGATCTGACTCTAAAATCTATGCTTCTTTTGCCATTCTGGGCAGCCCCTCTCAGGGAGCTCTGGTTCCTGCAGTAGCCAGGCCTTCACTTAGATCTCATGTCTCCTAGAAGGCAATGTGCACCAGAGGTAGTAGTTAAAGGCCCTGGACTTACCCCTGCCAGCCTCCTAGTCCTTCCTCTTCTATGTACTTCCATTCATTGTGGCACCTTGTCCAGAGAGAAGGAAATTGCTAGTACTAGGGATTTTATAACTTATTCCACAGATTTGTTTATTCTTAATGACTGTGGAATGTGAGGGGAAACATTTGCACAAAAACCTGGCTTGTGGTGGCAAAAATTCAAGTATATATGCTTCTTTGAGTGATGGAGATTTAAGGAACATCATTCCCAACATAGCTAATATTTCATTGCCTGTTCTCTATGTGTCAAGTATTGTTCTAAGCACTTTTGTATATTGACTCTCTTAATCTTCACAACAAACCTATGAAATAGATACCATTAGTCTCCTCCATTTTTTTAGATGAGGAAAGTGAGGCACAGGAAGATAAAGTAAGTTGCAGAAGATCATAAGTAGCCAGAACCCAGATTGTCTGGCTCACTGTGCCCGCTGCATCACCCCCAGGAACTCCTCAAGAAGATCCTATTCCAGACCCTCAGAGAGCACAGAGTTCTACCCAGCAGGAAGTGCCTTTAAGTTTTATAAGAGAGAATAGTACTAAGGGCAAGTAGATATGTAATATTTTGATGTAAATGTAAAAAAAAAAAGACATCCTAATTTCAGCCAAGTTAAACTAGAGTATCTCTATAACCCACATACTCTTTTGTTAAAAAAAAATGTCAGGATACACATAGAAGCAGGTGAGTGGAATTATCGAGTGTTGGTTAAATCTAATAACTGATTCAAGTACAGGTATAGTTTGCTTTATGGACTCTGCATTTCTTCTCAGTAGTCTGGAGAAGGAATCTGCTTTTTGTATCAAAGTTTGTTATCAGAGTCTTATAGGTCTCCAATAACCTCTGCGCTATTAATGGAGTAAATGAGGAAAGGAGCCTAGAACATAGTGCCTGATATGATACACTATAATATAGTACAGGGCCATGTCTGCTAGGGAACTGAGTCACATCCACTTTCAAATTTTTTCTCCAGTTTTATTGATATATAATTGATGTATAGCTGCATCCTTTTAAAAAATAAAACTTCTGTGCTTGCTTTCAGTATTTCATAACTCTGAACCCACACACATGCCCTAAATATTTTTCTTATATAATTCTTTTAGGAATTCCCTAAGTTCATACATTCATATTCCCTCTAGAACATTCTCTCTTCTCTGCTAACATATAATCCAGCCAGAAAATTCCTTACACGCAGCGTTGTATATGGTCAAGTTGTCCCTTTGGCAGTATAATATAGTGGCTAAAAGCACAGATTCTGGAGTTAGGTCACCTGGGTCTAAATTTTGAATTTGCCATTTACTGTCTGATGACCCCGGGAAAGTCACTTTACCTCTTAGTGCCTCATGTTCCTTATCTGTAAAATGGTTGTCATGAACATTACATTTTATATCTATATTTACACTCACGCGCACACACACACACACATGTCTTGGGACAGCTCCTGGGCATAGTAAGCACTATGTGAATATTAGCTAGTAGCAGTCTTTTATCCATGCTATTAGCTTAAAAATCTACACATAAAATGAATACCTAGGATGAGGAATATTGGCATGCCTAAATTTCTTTTGTATGATGAATTAGGAGACAACATAGTGTGAATCAGTAAATAGCTGTCGAGCTTTTTACCCATTATTTTTGACCTTTATCTAAGAGCTGCAAATAGCTGCAAAAATGACTAATGAGTTTCTCCTATTTTTCCTTTCAAATTGCTAGAGGTTAGTGAAGGGGCAGTGACACAAACAGGTGTGGCTGGGAGGCAGCAAGAACATAGTGGGTATGGGTCTCCCCCTTACATAAACCATAGACGGAATTATTTGCCTCTCCACTACTGAACCCTAACATTGAAGCATTTCTTTCCTCGCATCAGACCAGAAGCTTTGATGGTGGAAGAGTCCAAACCCAAACCAGCATGGAGCCAGAGCTACTTCTTTCCTGAGGAGCAGTTCTCTTTCCTGGGCTGGGGCTCGGATAAGCAGCACCTCAACACTGCAGGCTTCAGTGAACCCAAGACAACAGGGTTTGCTATTACACTTGTCAAGTCCATGGGCACCGCTTGTTCTATTCCCATTTCATTCTGCAACCATGGGAGAGGCTGGGGCCATTGGGGATATACCAGAAGTGAAGAGATGTTATCTCTTCTTAGGCCAAAGACCTGCGCCACATCAGGCAATCTCAGAAGAGCTCACGAGAGATGTTGTACACCATGACAAGTATCTGGCAGGGGTGCTAAACCCAGCCTCCAACATGGTGACAATTGCTGAGGTCCTGGGTGACCTCTTTGCTGTGAGAGAGCTGCGGTGTGTGTGGTAGGGGTTATTTCCAGCAGGAGTGGCACCGCCAAGAAAGAAGCAATGATGAGGATGTCCAGGAAAGCCATAGGGTTCCTTTGTAAGCCAGCAGACTAAATAGACCTGGGGGTGAGCTGGCATCCAGGATGGGTAGGAGGGAGGCCAACAGTCTTAAAGGATGAATAGCTAAGGTCTCAGACATGTTCTTACCATGTAGCCCCTTCCTAGGGATCCATATATTGAGACCATGAACCAAGGAGAATCACTGATGATCAGAAACCCAGAACTTGAGGAGACTATTTTTTCTGGATTTTAGTAGGATATTAATGATGAAACCCGTTGATCTTTAAAGAAGTCTCACTAGCTGTCGAAGTCAGGGATGTAGAAATAGCCTTCTCATTTCTTCAAGTTGGCCTTAACTTGGTTTCTGGAAAGAGCCTTCATATGGCCTGTTTATGTTTGAACAAGCCCTCCTAGTCCATTATTTCCTTATTTTACAACTCCTTGGTGAACCTGGGTCCCATTTTACAAATGGAGAAATAAAGAAGCAGGAAGGTCAGGAGATTCTCAACAGAGGTACTCACGTTCATTTTTTTTGTTTCCACAGACAAGATTTTCAGCACTTCTCACCTCCTCAGGGGGCCCCAGGGATCCCTACCTCTTACTCAACTTATTACAATATTTCTGTGGCCAAAGCAGAGCTGTTGAACAAGTTGAAAGACCAGCCTGAGATGTTAGAAATTGGCCTAGGAGAGGAGGAAATTGACCACGAACTGGCTCAAAAAAAGGTGACGTTTTTGGCATGCCTTAGAAGTTTTCAGCATTTGCTTGAGTGTGACCAGAGTTTGACCTGCCTTCTACCTTCTCCAGAATATCTTGGTGCATTCCTATATCTTCAGTATAGAAATCAAATAGTCTCTCTGGGTTTCTCACAAATGCAGCTCCAGTCTCTTTTTGATCTAGTCAATAGCAATAGTAATAATATAGTAACCATCATCATCATTATCACCACAGTGTTGCTCGAATCCTAAAAACAACTCTACAAGGTAGGCATTACTGTGTTCTTTTTACCAGTTGAGAGGACCAGTCTACCCAGGGTTACAGACTAAGGGTAAATCCAGGACTTGAAGTCAGTGCTCTCTGACTTTCTACTCTGAAATAAGCAAGCCTTGTTAAATAACTTGTTATCCAAGGCGCATCTGAATTTTTCTTAGTGAGCTCTAACCGGTGGCAGCAATTGATTGTATTCTCTGTAACTTTATGGAGGAGAGAACAGACTGACCAAGAAAGAAAAGAAAAAAAATTATAGGCCAGTCAACTTTAATATTTATTCGCAAGTATAATCAATTATCTCTTAAAAATACTAGAATAGATAAATGGAGATGATGATGTTGTTCTGAAGCCTCCCCTTTCTTCCTCTAAGTACCCCTAGCGTGGGTTTCTAATCAAATTCCTGGAATCACTTTGCCCTCCCTGCACTTACCCCTTTTATTTCATAAGCAAATAGGGTTTCCATGGCAACCTCAAAGGCCCAATTTACTACTTGGTAGATATCTGAGCTCAATGTAAATTGCTCTTCTGCCCATATTTATTATTAAGGACACGACCTGTACAAAAGCTCAAGGCCATTTGCACGAGACCCCCACCACTTTACAATTTGAAGCAAAGGGTCAGGGGAAGACTAGGAGACATGGTAGAATCAAAGTGTTATTGATTCAGATGCCTGCTTCTTTGGATTCCATGTTTCCTGAACATGACAAGGTTCCTCCTGGCTTAGCCAGGACCTTTTTATTAGGAGCAAACCTAATAAATGTCTGACGAGGAGAAGCGAGAAATGATCAGAAATGGCAAAGCACAGAACAGCAGATAATGAACTGAAGTGATTGTGGGTGGGCTAGGACAGTTTTTTGTCTCTGAAGAAAATAGGTGAGGAAGGTCACCAATCTGCAGTGTCCCAGAACAGTCACTCAGCTCTATCTGGTCTGTGATGACTCAACAGCTCTATCCACTACACTTTCCCTAGAGTTGAAGTTCAGGTTGCAAAGCCCAAGTGCTGAGAAACAAAGGGCTGTGTCCACTTTCACCCCTCCAGGTCTATGGAACCTAAGAGCTGGGATTAGGTAGGTGATTTTCCAAGTTGATCATTTGGCCCCTAGCCTTCCCTTGTCCTTGGCATTGAGTTTTTCTGGGGAAAGCAGAGGGTGCAGATATAACTGAGAGCCTCTTGACATCTAATTGTGTTGCCTGATTCATATCATTGATCCTTAATTCCCAGGGGGTTTTGGAATTTTCCCTAAATATCTACCTGTTAGATGTTACATTAAGATAATGGTGATCTCCTGACTTTTGACTGCTTCTGAAATATGACAACTGGCCCAGACCCAGGGCAGGCTCTCTTGTCCTTTGTCACCTTGGACATCTCTAAATAAATGACTAGAAAGGAATATGCTCTAGATAACTACAGGCCTATGATCTGAGAGTTCCTGGCCAGGAAGAGTACACTGAAACATATTTCCTATATACAAGACAATATTCTAAGCATGTAGCATGTTAATTATGTATTTCATTCACATAACAACACTATGAGTTAGTAATACTGTTACTCCATCTTTTAGATGGTAAAATTGAAGCACATAGAAGTTGAGTAATTTGCTCAAGTTCACACCACTATTTTGTGTCAGAGCTGGAGTTGAAACCCATGTAGTCTGGCATCAGAGTCCTTGCCATTAACTGTAATATGATACTGACTGCAAAGGCTGGGGGCAACCTGGGACAGGTCTATTCTTATAAGGACCTTGCAGCTAGACAGGTATCCCTTAGCTCAGAGTGCCTGGTGATTGTGGTGGCAGTTGTAGCAGCAGTAGCAGTAGTAGTAACAGCGTCAATAAATATGTATCGAGCACTTAATGTACCAGGCACAATACTAAGTATACTTCTATGATCTCATCTAACCCTTACAATGGAGGGTTGGGGGCAGGAGACATACTTCTCCAATTTATAGATAAGAAAACAGAAGTCATAGTAGGATTGGGTATCTTACACAGTTTGGAGGAGGTGGAATTGAAAACCAGATATCTCCAACTTCAAAACACCACTCTGCAACACTACCTTCCCATAAGTGCAGTTCCACAACCAGTTACACCTATAGGGGAGACAAATCAAAAGACACATGTAGTGCTTCCCTTAAGAAACTTAGCCAGTAGTAGGAGAGGGATCAGATGCACACACAGGAAACAAAAAGTCAACAACTTCAAATGACACTCTCAAGTGTTCTCATTTCAAAAGACTGAAGAATTTAGAAAAGAAAAAGATAATTGAGAGAGGAGTTATGGGGACAGGAGCTTCCAGTAGGGAGAGTGGGTCAAAGCTGGGCTCTAGAGAAAGAATGGGAATAGCCAAAGTAAAGGAAGAGATAAAGAGCTGGCAGAACTTCATAAGCAAATCAAGAACATAAGAGTGTTGTGAACACAGTGTGAGGAGCTAATCCTCAGAGGTTCTGAGGAGTGAGATTANAAGTGCCTATCAGATGTGTATAAGAGACAGGAGATAAAGAGCTGGCAGAACTTCATAAGCAAATCAAGAACATAAGAGTGTTGTGAACACAGTGTGAGGAGCTAATCCTCAGAGGTTCTGAGGAGTGAGATTAGAATGATAGGGTGAGGCCAGGCTGAATAATAATAGCAGCTGCTTTTATTGAGTACTCAGTCTGTGCTAAACCTTTGGCATGCATTATCTCACTGAACCCTTATTACAATTCAGTGAAATAGGTACTACAGTTACCCCCATACTACAGATAAAATAAAACTCCATAAAGAAATTCACCTAAGGACTTCCCTGGCAGTCCCGTGGTTAGGACTCCATGCTTCCATTTCAGGGGGCATGAGTTTGATCCTTGGTCAAGGAACTAAGATCCTGCATGCTGTGTGGTATAGCCAAAAAAGAGAGAGAGAGAGAAAGGAAGGAAGAAAGAAATGCACCTAAGGTCACATAGCTAGGAAGTGGCAGAGTTAGCAGTCAAACTTAGTCATTGTGACTCCAGAACTCCAGTCTTAACCAAAAGGCCTCAGAAGTCAAGCTGAGTGGGGGAAGATCTAGCACAGTGCCATCAACATCAGAGGTACTAAAATGGAGTGAAGGAGAATTAAGGAAGCACAGGGAAATACCTGATGGCAGTGCTTTTCCAACCTATGGTCTCACAGACATTCCTTTTTATATTTAATAAACAGCAAGTAATTTAGTGACCTACATTTGGCAAATGAGAATTAGCCAGTGAGTACCACTCATCTAACACCAAGATGTTTGGTGGTGACAGAGATTCCTAGCAGATCTGAAGGGATGGGGGAAAGGCACCCGTCCATAAAACTGAAATTGCTCATAACTCTCAGGTTTCCTTCGTTTCCAGTGACGAGGGTAGAGCCCACCATCTGTGACTTAAATCTCAAAACAGATGTTCCAGGCACAGATCTGTTTCCATTGGTCCCCATTCTCATCCTTTGCTTTATTTCTCCTAGGTACAGCTTATTGAAAGCATTGGCAGAAAACTGTCTGTCCTGCGGGAGGCCCAGCGAGGACTGCTGGAGGACATCGCTGCCAATTCTGCCCTTGGGGAGGAGGTGGAGGCCAACCTAAAAGCTCTCTGCAAATCCAATGAGTTTGAAAAATACCGTTTATTTATCGGGGATCTGGACAAAGTAGTCAACCTGTTGCTGTCGCTCTCTGGTCGGCTGGCACGGGTGGAGAATGCTCTCAACAGCATCGATTCAGAGGCCAACCAGGAGAAGGTAGGGTTGAGGTCTCCAGGGTATGGATGAAAGGAAGTGCCATCTGCCTCTTCCCAGGACTCCTTCTTTCAGGTTTGGCTAGTCTGGGAGGCAGTAGACCATAGTGTGAAGAATATAGGCACTGGCTTCTAAGTGGAAATTCTGGCTTTAGCACTAATTAACTGTGTGATTGTGGGCAAAGTCACCTAACCTCATCCTATCTCCATCTCGTCAAAAGTAGGATGACCCTACTACCTACCTCATGAGGTTGTGAGACTTAAATTAGGTAATCTATGTTAATAATTTAAAACAGAGCCTAGAACAAGGTAAATACTGAATCAGTGCTAGCTGCCAGTGATAGTAATAGTAGTATCAAGTAGGTGAGATTAGGAGGCTGTCCATTTCATAGGTTGGAGCATTCTGTGTACATTCCTGAACCCAAACTGCATTACCTCTTCCTGTACACACGGTTTTTGGATACAAATTTGAATCCATAGTAAAAGGCACATACGCTTTTGCATACACACATGGATACATCCTCTCGCATTCACAAACTGTGTTGAAAACCATCATCACAGTGATGGTTTTTCACCAGATGGAACATGTGCCAGCTGACTTTGTCAGAGCCTTCCTCCACCCCAACCCCAATGGTGGTCCACAGAGTAAAAACAGTTTAGAGATGAAAAGCAGTGATCACAGATCCCCCTGTCCAGAATTGCTGTTGTGTTTATTCTCCCCTTGCTACAGAAAGGGAAGGCTTTTGCATGAAGGTGGATTTCAGGGCAGGAAATCTAGACCTGATGACTGAGCAGAGGGGCTAGCAGGTTTGTGGGAGCATCCTTGGTGGAGTGCTGCATTGATCAGATAACTGTATTGGGATGGCCCTTATTGGTCTTCTGCTTTCCCAGTTGGTGCTGATAGAGAAGAAGCAGCAGCTGACAGGGCAGTTGGCAGATGCCAAGGAGTTGAAGGAGCATGTGGACCGCCGGGAGAAGTTGGTGTTTGGCATGGTCTCCCGTTACCTGCCTCAGGACCAGCTCCAAGATTACCAGCACTTTGTGAAGATGAAATCTGCTCTCATCATTGAACAGCGAGAGCTGGAAGAGAAGATCAAGCTCGGGGAAGAACAGCTCAAATGTCTCAGGGAGAGCCTGCTCCTGGGGCCCAGTAATTTCTAATTTCTACCAGCAGACTGCCTACACCATCCCTGCCCCACCACAGTGGGAAGTGCTTTCAGTCCTTGTTAGCAGTTTATTAGCAAAGTAGATAGCAGTTAGTTAGCAGTTTGTTCCATATTCTCTCACTGCCCTTTAACCTAGTGGTATTCCCAACCAGCTAAGAAGGCCTGGGGAGTCCCCAAGCTTCTACCTGAGAGAGAGCAGAAGCAAGAAGTAGGAGCTGAAGCAAAGTGTGATCATACAACCACACTCTTCTTCTCAGGTTGCACTGCCAAATACTTACCCCACAACAGAACCAACAAAGTGCCTTCATTCTTCTTTGTACTAGGATACCAGGAGCATCCTACACTCACCACCCACCCAGACTTTGAAGTCTCAGAGAGCAGTTGCCCATGCAGCTCCACTCTGTCCCAAGGCTTGTGGCCCAGACATTTCCCAGGGAGATCTGACTGTCTTGAGGACTTTACCTACCATCAGCTTTAGGGTTTCACTGCAGCTTTGCAGTAGGAAGCAGTAGGAAGACATTACATAAGCAACAGTTGAGAATCTCCAGGTACCCTGCTAGAAGGAGCTATGCTTAAACAAGCTGCCTCCACTCCCACCTTCCACAGCATCTAACTGAGGGGTAGGAGGCCTATTTTTAGCCCCGGCTAGTGTGGCCCTCCTCTTGTACTAAGGCTTTGACTTACCACTTCAGGTTTCATCTTGCCTTTTCATTACTGGGGGTTCCAAGTGCCTATCCTAAAGGCTTCACACTATGGGGAATAGCTCTACTAAAGCTGACTTCTTGATACATGTTTTATTATTGGGGGAGAGGGGATTGTTATATTTTAAATGGCCTTTCAATTTTATTTATTTTTATGTCTTTATTATTTTCTTTTTTAAACTAATAAGGTAAGAGGGGATTTGGAAAGGGGGAAGTTAGCTGAGAAAGAAAGTATTTTCTGCAGATCAGCCTGAATCCACCATCCCTAGGTAAGTGGGCACCGAGGCCTTGAATTCTTCCCACCATAGCTGACAAGAGTCTGAGGGAGGAATTCTCACTTCCAACTCAGAGCTGTGGCCTGGCCCTATATTTCCCTTGAAGTCTGGATGACCATGAGCTTAGAGTTCCCCAAGAGGCTTCAATTTTTTCTTGCTTACTTTTTCTTGAAACCAAAGAAAGGGACAAAGTTTCACTCATTTCTCTGCCATTTCCAAGCTGAGGAAGGCGTAGAGGTGAGCTCAGGAAGAGCTCCTCTATCTATTGTTTTCTTAGCCTGTGGCCTGGCTCAAGGAAGCAAAGTTCATTGATAGCTGGAAGCTCCAGCCAGGGCCAAACCCTCAGAACAAGTTATAATCGAGGATCTTAGGCACAAAAATAATGAATGCTGCTCCTATGGTGAAGGTCCTATCACCAGTAGCCAGTTTCTATCCTGGAAAAGCCCCCAGGTGAGTGATGGCAGGAAAGGAATTGTGGCCAAACTCTGCCCCGTTATCCAGCTCAGTTACCTGTTCCTCGTTGACTGGGGCCCATGCTTGATATTGTACAATGCTGCTCAGACAGCCCAGGTGTTGCTTCTAGTTACTGCTGAGTTCCTCCAGGTCCTTGGAGGTTAACTGTAGCAGCAGAGGTGCTTCGTTCAACCAAAGAATTTGCCAAGGAACTCTGCTGCTGCTACAAATACTGGTTGCTAGCTTCTGTTTCCTCTTCATTGTATTTGGAAACAATGGAAGAATCCTTGCCAGTAGGGTGTCCTGGGGGAGGGGGGACCTGAAGTACACTGGTGCTGTCAGAACCACTGTTAAAATATCAACCTGCAATTCTCCCATCAAGTGGAGGATTATCCTTTATTCAGGATGGCTGATGGCTTGTGAAAAGGCTAGGTTTATCTAAGCCAAAATTGAGGAATATGGGGGAGTACTTCAAGTAGAGGCTGTGATTGCCATCTTTTTTCTTCTTAGCGGGCTCTTAGACAAAGAGTGAGCGGGCTGAGATGTCCTGCAACTGGGGCAATGAGGCCAATGTAGCCCATTATTCTAAGATTTTTTTTTTTTAGCCAGAACAACTTTTTGGGAATAGAGCCCAGGAAAAAGAGTGGCCACTTACATGGACACCATGACCATGGTCTGGGCTTTTGTAGTCAGCTTTAGAATGCTGCGTGCTGTGCCTAGTTGTGTCTGACTCTTTTCGACCCCATGGACTGTAGCCCACCAGGCTCCTCTATCCCTGGGATTTCCCAGGCAACAATACTGGAGTAGGTTGCCATTTGCTTCTCCACAGCATTAGAATGATTGTACCTTAAATGTACCTTAAGTATATCAGACTAAAGTGGTGTTGGAGAAGACTCTTGAGAGTCCCTTGGACTTCAAGGAGATCCAACCAGTCCATCCTAAAGGAAATCAGTCCTGGGTGTTCATTGGAAGGGCTGATGCTGAAGCTGAAACTCCAATATTTTGGCCACCTGATGTGAAGAACTAACTCATTTGAAAAGACCCTGATGCTGGGAAAGACTGAAGGCAGGAGGAGAAGGAGACAGAGGATGAGATGGTTGAATGGCATCACCGACTCAATGGACATGAGTTTGAGTAAACTCTGGGAGTTGGTGATGGACAGGGAGGCCTGGCGTGCTGTAGTCCATGGGTCGTAAAGAGTTGGACATGACTGAGTGACTGAACTGAACTGAAAAAGTACCATTGACTCTGGTTGTTTGTGTCCCTTATCCCACCTCCAATTATTCTAAAATTGGAATCAGAGCACAAGAATGCTTTCTTCACACAGAGTCAATTTCCACAGCACTTAATAAAAGAATCCCCAAACTGTATTGAGCAGTGAAGCTTGGCAGACAAAGGTAAACTACCAGACAGGCACAGATGCCCCACACTGCTGATGTGGCAGGCTCATTGTGGTGATAGCACTACAAAGTTGCCAGTATTTCTTGAGATGCAGTGTCTCTTGTCTATTCTCATTTCTTGGGCTCAGGCCTCCACCTGCCAGGAAGTAGCAGTTTAGAAGGTAGGGAATTCTCTAAAGACAGAGTTATTGGTCTTGACTGCTGCCTTCTCCTTTCAAATACCCATACGGGTCACAGTGGATAATGGGTAAGTACAGTGGTTGAAATATAGAGAGGAATCAATGTAAGGGGCTCTGGGTGATTGAGTCTCCTTGAGTCCTACCAGCTGCAGACTCAGCCAGGGTGGAGCAGTAAATACTCAAGGGGAACCCAAGAGAAAGGACAGAGACACTGAAAATAAAGCCCCAGAAAGGGAGATAAAGAGATTGGAAGCCGAGGAACAGAGAGGGCGAAAAGATGAAAAGCCACTTTCAAGGGCCAGATTCAGATTCTGTTCTCCATTTCACCTGATGTGCCAAAAAGCTGCCAAGGGGCACCAGAGCCTCAGCCTTAACTCCAGTCTCCCGAAAGGTGCTCTTCTGCCAGTAGCAGGCCCCAAATGGAGGAAGCTAGGCACACTTCTGGACTTCTTCCTCCTGTCTAGGGCTTGGTGTCTCCCACCGTTTTTGCCAAAGGAGTTGTCTATGCCGGTAATATTTCTTTAACAGTGTATTATATTCTTTGCAGATTAGTAGGTCTTTAGAGGGGGGTGGGGCAGGGGCAATTTCTGTAGAAAAAGAACAAATGTTTGTTGTACAACTGTTGGGGGGGCATCTATCCCATGTGAAGCTATTATTTTTCTGAATCTTATTGTTTCTGCATTTGTGTCCTCCACCAATCCCTTCTTGGCTGACATTGATAATGCCTGCCAGATTGTCATCAAGGGTCATGCTTCAATAAAAGGTGCTAAGGACAAAAAAGGTAATTCTCATGTGTTTTGACTAAGGTGATGGAAATTCCCTAGTATTCTGCTGAAAAGTGTTGGAAAGGAATTTGGTCGCCTATCCATAGTCCTTCATAGGTAACCATATGATCAGAGCCTTACCCACAGCCCTAAACCCTTACCCTGGCCCCTCAGGGATAGCACTGATACTTCACCATTTGTTATCCCCAGTACAATAATTGAAAATTCATAAAGAGTCAACAATAGGCATGATCTCAAGTGTAGACCGCAGCAGTATACAGAGTCCAGTTCTGGAGTCAATCCTGATCAGAGATGAGCCAATTTGTAGACCTCCTCCAATCCTGAATTCTGTCTACTAGTATCATCTGACTTCTACCTGATAATTTGGTCTCATACCTTTACTCTTAGTTGCTGATCAGTTCTCCAAGATAACCTCAAAATTCAGACCCAAATGCACTCCAGGCAGATCCTGAGACCCTGAAAAGCTTACTTGCAACCCCTCCCCTCCGTATATTATTCGTATCCCAACTGATCTCATCCTACTCTAGATAGCCAGTGCAGTGGAGTGGAAAGAGCCCAGTTTGACCATTAGAATGAACTGTGTTCTAATCCTGATTTTGCCACTTCTTCTATGAATCTGGCTTATTTCCTCAACTTCTGAGTTCATTTTCTTATCTATAAAATGGAAACAGTAATATGTATCTTACAGGACTCCTCTGGCTTAAAAATAAGAAATGATAGCCACCAGCTATCTATTGAGAGGTTGTTAGAAAGGCAGGATGCCAGTTTGCATTCAAAATTCACTGACAATAGTCTACATTTTAACTAGACTCCCAGGAGATTCATGTGCATATTAAAAGATGAGAAGCACTGACTTATCACAAACAGGCTCAGTACATAGTAACTATCATTCTAATCATTATTAATTCAACTCATTATTTTCTAATCCAGACATATCCTTGCTTTTCTCATACTCCTCACAACTACCTGCCTATATGAATTTAGCAAGGTTGCAGCATACAAGATTAATATATAAAATCATTTCTGTTTCTGTACACTAGCAATGAACAATCTGAAAACAATTCTATAGTTGCATCAAAAAGAATAAAATACATTTAACAAAAGTATAAGAATTTTATACTGAAAGCTAAGAACATTGTTGAAAGACATTTAAAAAATCTAAATAAATATAAAGACACCCTATGTTTATGGATTGGAAGACAATATTATTTGTATCACAGTACCACTCATATTGACCTACAGATTCAGTGCAAGCATTGTATTGGATGCTTTTGAGAATCCTTTTGATAATCCTAGCTGGCTTCTTTGCATAAATGGAAAAGTCAAACCTAAAATTCATTCAGAATTGCAAGGGACCCAGAATAGTTAAGACAGTCTTTAAAAATAACAAAGCTGGAGCACTCACACTTCTCAATTTCAAAATCAAGTCTCACTACAGAGCTACAGTAATCAAGATAGTATGATATATGCACAAGGATAGACATATAAAGAAATAGAATAATATTGAGAGTATAGAAATAAACCCTCATATTGATGATCAGTTAATTTTCAATAGTGGTGCCAAGACAATAGAATGGAGAAAGAATAGTCAACAGATGGTGCAGGGACAACTAGATATCCATATGGAAAAGAATGAAGTTGAATCTCTTCCTTACACCATACAGCAAAATTAACTTGAAATGGATTATAAAACTAAGTGTATTGGTAACCAATACAGTATTGTAAAGCAAAGTAAAAAAAAAAAAAAACTATAAGTATTAAAACTATAAAACTCTTAGAAGAAAACATAGAAATAAATCTTCCTGGCTTTGGGTTAGGCAATGATTACTTGGGTAAAACCCCAAAAGCACAAGTGACAAAAATATCAATAAGTTGGAGTATATCAAAATTTAAAACATTTTTGCTGCAAACAATACCATCAAGAAAGTGAGAAGACAGCCCACATAACTGGAAATGTATATAATATTGGGCTTTTATTCAGAACATGTAAAGAACTCTTATGACTCAAAAATAACCAATTAAAAATGGGCAGACTTTTTTTTTATCAAAATAGACATTCCTCTGAAGAATTTATGTAAATGATCAGTAAGCACATAGGAAAATTCTCAAAACTAAGCAACTATAAATTGAAACCACAATGATATACCAATTCATACCTAGTATGATGACAATAATAAAGTCTAACAAGTGTTGGTGAGGATATGAAGAAATCAAAACCCATACATTGCTTTTGGGTAAAATGTAAAGTGATGTGGCCATGTTGGAAAGTAATTTGCCAGTTTCTTTTAATGTTAAACATAGAGTTTCCGTATGACATAGCAATACCACTCTTTGGCATACACCCAAGAGAATTGAAAACAGGCATTCAAACAAAAATATGTACACAAATCTTCAAAGCAACATTATTCATAACAGCCAAAAAGTAGAAACACCCTAAATGTCTATCAACTGACAAAGGGGTAAACATTGGTGGGTTGTTATTCAGCCATAAAAAGGAATGAGGTACTGACATCTGCCACAGCATGGATGAACTTTGAAAATGTTATGCTAAGTGAAGGAAGCCAGTCACAAAAGGTCATATATTGTATGATTCCATTTATATGAAATGTCTAGAATAAGCAAATCTACAGAGGCAGAAAACAGATTAGTGGTGACCAAGGGCTGGTGGGATGGGGGAAATGAGTGACTGCATGAAGTTTCTTTTGGGGGTGATGAAAATATCCTAAAATTAGATTGCCATCAAGGTTACCCAACTCTGTGAATATGCCATAAACCATTGAACTGCACACTTTAAATGAGTGAACTGTATGGTATATGAATTATTTCTCAAAAGTGTTATTTTTTTAATTTTTGAATATTTCTATCAGTCTCATTCCTATTGACAAAAATCTGAATTGATGGTAAGCCTGTAGTTCATGTCTGAGCCTGAAAGATACAATTTTCACACCATTTTTATTTTAAGAGGGAACTTGTTACACCCTTTCCCTTGCAGACTTGGCAGACCCAGCAACACAAGAGGTAAGAGTAGTCTCAGCTCTCTCTTATGACTTCAGTGCA
The DNA here is from genome assembly GCA_006410875.1 of Neotragus pygmaeus. Lineage (NCBI taxonomy): Eukaryota > Metazoa > Chordata > Mammalia > Artiodactyla > Bovidae > Neotragus > Neotragus pygmaeus. The sequence goes on from SJYV01036761.1 coordinate 76,207, forward strand.
AATAATAGGTACGGGACCTATAGAAGAGGGCAGTCTTTCTAGATAAGGAATATAGCAGAATGGATAAGGACTTCAGCTCTTTAGGCAAATGAATCAGGCTTTAGATCCCAACTCCACCAACTTACTATGTTACCTATACAACTTACTTGACCCCTCTCAAGCTTCATCTCTAAAAGGGGGCTAATAAAAAGTACCACCTCAAAGTGTTATGAAGATTAAATGAGATAATCCATATGAAGCACCCAAAGTAATGCCTTCCATACAGTAAGTATTCAGTAAACATTAGCTGCTAGATTTATTATTTTTATTGAGGTGAGTTTGAAGCAAAACAATATAAAGAAAAGTAAGGGCTTCCCTGTAGCTCAGATGGTAAAGAATCTGCCTGCAAGGCAGGAGACCCAGGTTCAATCCCTGGATTGGGAAGATCCCCTGGAAAATGGAATGGCTACCCTCTCCAGTATTCTTGCCTGGAGAATTCCATGGGCAGAGGAGCCTAGCTACAATCTATGGGGTCGCAAAGAGTCAGACATGACTGAGCAGCTAACACAATTCAAGGCACCCTCAGCTTTGGAATCAGACTGCTCTGTTAATGTGACCTGGGGAGGTCACTTCATTTATGGAGATTTAGCTCCTCTGTAATAATAAGTAAGGATAATAATTCTTGTCTAGGGAGGCAGTTTAAAGCCTTGGCATGGGACCCCACACTACCTGGTTTTGAATACTGTCTCCACCACCTACAAGTTGTGTGACCTTGAGCATATTTAACTTCTCTGTGTCTGGATATCCTCTTCTGTCTACTGGAGATAACAAAAATACTTATACTTCCTTGGGTTGATGTGAAGAAATACTGAATTAATTCATGTAAAGTGGCTTGTTCTTCCCTGGTGGCTTAGACGGTGAAGTGTCTGCCTACAATGTGGGAGACCCAGGTTCAAGGGAAGATCTCCTACAGAAGGAAATGGCAACCCACTCCAGTATTCTTGCCTGGAAAATCCCATGGATGGAGAAGCCTGGAAGGCTACAGTCCATGGGGTCGCAAAGAGTTGGACATGACTGAGCAACTTCACTTTCTTTCTTTCTTTCCTTAAAGTGCCTAGAACAGTGTCTAGCATGGAGTAAGTACTCCAATGTTAATGGTGTTATAAAGCTAAAGTAGAAAACATATGAGATCCTTGGTAAAGCTAGGCATGTAGTAGGTCCTCAGTGAAAGGTGGTTCCCTTCCTCACCCATCCTGCTCTATGCACCAGGTCAAGATTTCCTTGGACTAGCAGAGAAAATGTTTCAGACTAAGAAGATCTTCATAGTGAGAATTTTCTGGCTGGCTCAATATTACCATCTAATGGGAACAATGTCATCTCTAAGCTGCCTGCAAGATGACCACCTGTATTCTTCAGAACATACCCCATTCAGAGCAGCAAAGAATTATTTTGCCTGTGGACTACTTGGGCTCCAATTTGAGGATGGCTTAGGGATATCTGGGCTTCCCTGGTGGCTCAGAAGTTAAAGCGTCGGCCCGCAATGTGGGAGACGTGGGTTTGATTCCTGGGTCGGGAAGATCCCCTGGAGAAGGAAATGGCAATGCACTCCAGTATTCTTGCCTGGAGAACCCCATGGACGGAGGAGCCTGGTAGGCTACAGTCCACAGGGTCGCAAAGAGTCAGACACGACTGAGTGACTTCACTCACTAGGGATATCTACTTCTCAAAATTTCTCTGTAGATTTGGCATAAACGTAAATGTAATTGAGTTCCCTATCCTAGGCTATGCACTTATGCATATCTACCACTATTTTTTCCTATCTAGAGATACAATTTTTAAACAAAAATTCTCATTTAGTCTTTATAACATGTCTGTGGCTTTTGAACACTTGATTTTTATTCAGAAGTGAACAAAATAGGTAAATTGTCCATCTTCATGAGGCTTCCATACTAATGAGATAATTCCATAATACTTTATATATAGAAATACATGCACATAGTCATTTTTTTTACCCTGATGTTGTTCAGTCGATCAGTCATGTCTGACTGTTTGTGACCCCATGGACTGCAGCATGCCAGGCTTCCCTGTCCTTCATCATCTCTTGGAGCTTGCTCAAACTCATGTCCATTGAGGGTGATGGCATGCAACCATCTTGTCCCCTGTTGTCCCCTTCTTCTCCTGCTTTCAATCTTTCCCAGCATTAGCATCTTTTCCAGTGAGTCATCTCTTCACATCAGATGGCCAAAATATTGGAGCTTCAGCTTCAGCATTGGTCCTTCCAAATGAATATCCAGGATTGATTTCCTTTAGGATTGACTAGTTTGGTCTCCTTGCAATCCAAGGGACTCTCAAGAGTCTTCCCCAACACCACAGTTCAAAAGCATCAATTCTTTGGTGATAGATTTCTTTATGGTCCAACTCTCACATCTATACATGACCACTGGAAAAACCATAGCTTTGACTACATGGACCTTTGTTGGAAAAGTAATGTCTCTGATTTTTCACATGCTATCTAGGTTTGTCAGAGCTTTTCTTCCACGGAGCAAGCATCTTTTAATTTCATGACTGCAGTTACCATCTGCAGTGATTTTGAAGCCCAAGAAAATAAAGTGTGTCACTGTTTCCATTGTTCCCCATCCATTTGCCATGCCATGAAATGATGGGATCAGATGCCATGATCTTCCGTTTTTTGAATGTTGAGTTTTAAGCCAGCTTTTTCACTCTTCTCTTTTACCTTCGTTGAAGCTCTTTAATTCTTCGCTTTCTGCCATAAGCGTGGTGCCATATGCATATCTGAAGTTATTGATATTTCTCTCTGCATTCTTGATTCCAGCTTGTGCTTCATCCAGCCCAGAATTTCTCATGATGAACTCTGCACATAATTTAAATAATCAGGGTGACAATATACAGCCTTGATGTACTTCTTTCCCAACTTGGAACCAGCCTGTTGTTCCATGTCTGGTTCTAACTGTTGCTTCTTGACCTGCATCCAGGTTTCTCAGGGGGCAGGTAAGGTGGTCTGGTATTCCCATCTCTTTAAGAATTTTCCGCAGTTTGTTGTGATCCACAGAGTAAGACAAAACAACTTTGTTCCTGGATTCCATGGCTATTAACAATAGGCTAATAAATTCATGACTTTTTGCTACTGAAATAACTAAAATATTTTTATGTTACCGTTTGGCAGCAATATTCTTATTTTTTGACTGAATGGAATTTGTAATGGGATTTATATTTTAAAATATTTATTTATTTTTGGCTGCTGTGGGTCTTGTTGCTGCATGTGGGCTTTCTCTGGCTGTGGCAAGCCGGGGCTTCTCTCTAGTTGTGGTGCTTGGGTTTTTCACTAGGGTGGCTTCTCTTGTTGCAGAGCACAGGCTCAGTAGTTGTTACACACGGGCTTAGTTGTCCCGAGGCATGTGGACTCTTCCTGGACCAGGGATCAAACCCATGTCCCTTGCATTGGCAGATGGATTCTTAACCACTGGACCACCTGGGAAGTCCTATAATGGGGTTTTTTAAAAAATGCCAAGCAAAAGGATAGCAAATCCCTATTCCTGAAGAAGTTGATTTAGGGATGGTTTAGACAGAAAGGCTAAATTTCACTGTTAATAAAGATAACTAACATATCACATAGAAAGTGAAAGTGAAGTCACTCAGTCATGTCCGACTCTTTGCGACCCCATGGCCTATAGCCTACCAGACTTCTTGGTCCATGGGATTTTCCAGGCCAGAATACTGGAGTGGGTTACCATTTCCTTCTCCAAACATATCACATGGAACTAGTGCCTATTTTGTGCATGGTTCAAACATAGCCACTGACTAAAGGTTTCTTGACAAAAGCTTCTCTCCTACTGGGCAATGTAAAAATCTTAAAAGATCTGTTTTGTAAACTAAATTTCTTAAATATGTCTTTCATCCTGGATTTGCTCACTGCTGCTAACTGAATAAAATAACAAGGTTTGAATTCCCATTTTCCTCCCAGCTACTGATTTTCCATCTCAAAAGGATAATTAATGGAACTCACTTCCTTAGGTACTGAGTTGTTCATATTTTTTGCAGAGGAAATAATTTGGGAAAAGGCCATGAGTGATAAATCTTTCCAACTTGAAAATGCATTAGGTTAAATGTGAATAAGTCAAAGTGCTGGAAAAAATAATCTGATTTGTCACACTTTTTAGTTTAAGAAAAGTAAAATAGCAGAACAAACCAACTATTAGATACAACAAATGATAAATTATAATTGAATGAAATCTCTTATTTGGGCTAAGCTTAAAGAGCTACTGTTTAGAAGTCTCATACATGACTATATACTTAAACACCTTTTACAATAGGAAAACTTCATTTTTCTTTCAAAAGGAGGCCATGGTAAGAGTGAGGAGAGGCAGATAGAGAAGAGTAATGAAACTGTGGATAAATTAGATAATGCGATGCATTTAGTACATAACTTTGGTCACTTTGCACAGTCTGATATTAAGTAAGTCTGTTGTAAGAATCAGACAAATTCAATTTTGACAAAGCATAGTTTAAACCATGTCTGTTACCGAACATTCGGAAAATGAGAAAAATCATGTGTTTTCTGGACCTTGCTCTAATGGCAATCAGACCCTTAGACCTAGAGCCATCTCTGCCCTCTCTCTGAGACCAAGTGTTCCTTTGTCGGGTCTGTGGAGGAGATACTTTTGTGGTTATTAAACAAGAAATATCCTTCCTGGCTCCAGGCTCTGAGTATAGGGTGCATGTAACACCATCCTCCACACCAGACTCCCAAATGGCATACATGGCCAGGTCCCTCTAACTGACCTCACTGCCCACAGGATAAAGTCCTGACTCACTGCATACCTGGCTGTTTGTGATTTATCGCCTGTGAATCTATCTCTTCTCCAGCTAGGACTCTTGACACCTCCTCATATACATTGTCAGCTCTATCCAATTCTCCATACATGTCATGCAGTCTCATCCCTCTGTGTTTTCAGAGAGACATGTTCCTCTCCCTGAAAATCTCTCCCCTGACTTCCCCCAAGTAACTAATTTCACCTTGTCCTTTGATGTCAACTCAGATTTCACCTTTTTCAAAAGTATCGCTTTATTATACTAAGAGTGTATATTTGAATAAGAAAAATTTTATGCTTTCTGTTTTTGACTTTGGCTGTGGGCTTCTTGAGAGCAAGAAGTAACTTATACCACTAATATTTATGACAGTGGCTCTGCTGCTGCTGCTGCTAAAGTCGCTTCAGTCGTGTCCGACTCTGTGCGACCCAATAGACGGCAGCCCACCAGGCTCCCCCGTCCCTGGGATTCTCCAGGCAAGAACACTGGAGTGGGTTGCCATTTCCTTCTCCAATGCATGAAAGTGAAAACTGAAAGTGAAGACGCTTGGTCATGTTGGACTCTTAGTGACCCCATAGACTGCAGCCTACCAGGCTCCTCCGTCCATGGGATTGTCCAGGCAAGAGTACTGGAGTTGGGTGCCATTGCCTTCTCTGACAGTGGCCCTAGCTCATTGTAAACACTTCAGAAATACAGGGTAATGATGTTTTATGAGAGTGAGGCATTCCTGAAGACTTGACTGTGAGCCTCATATTCTGGAAATATACTGGCTTCTCCACCTCAACACAATTATTAAATATTGGAGTGTCTTAAAGCCTGATGCCCAGCCTCTCTTGTTTTCTCACTACATTCTCTTGTCCCTCTTGTGTTCTCACTTCCCCTCTCTTCCATCAGAAGATTCATCCATCCCATGATTACAGTTTACCTCCCATATAAAGCTGCCTAAATTTGTATCTCTAGCTTAGCTCTTCTCTTAGTTCCAAAGTTTTATATCTATCTGGATGGCTCAATCACATTTTAAACCCCATGTATGAAACTGAATGTAACCTTTCCCTCACCAGACTGGTTTCCTCAAGTGTTCTCTATATTTCAGTGAATGATACCCCTATCCAACCAATCAGGAAAGCCAGACCTCTTAGATCATCTTGGACATCCTACTTGCTCTCACTCCTTCCACATGGAATCCATCACAATGTGCTATCAGTTTTGTCTCCTAATTATGTATCAAATCTATTCACTTCTTTTTAAAATTAATTTATTTTTTAACTGAAGGATAATTGCTTTACAGAATTTTGCTGTTTTCTGTCAAACCTCAACATGAATCAGCCGTAGGTATACATATACCCCTCCCTTTTGAACCTCCCTCCCATCTCCCCCCATATCACACCCCTTTAGGATGTTACAGAGCCCCTGTTTGAGTTTCCTGACACATACAGAAAATTCCCACTGGCTCTCTATTTTACTTATGGTAATGTAACTTTCCATGTTACTCTCAACATATATCTCACTCTCTTCTCCATTCTCCCCATGTCCATAAGTCTATTCTCTGTGTCTGTTTCTCTACTCATGCCCTGCAAATAAATTCTTCAGTAACATTTTTCTAGATTATGTATATATACATTCAGTTCAGTTCAGTTCAGTCACTCAGTCATGCCCGACTCTTTGCAACTCCATGAACCAAAGCATGCCAGGCGTCCCTGTCCATCACCAACTCCTGGAGTCCATCCAAACCAATGTCTATTGAGTTAGTGATACCATGCAACCATCTCATCCTCTGCATCCCCTTCTCCTCCTGCCCTCAATCTTTCCCAGCATAAGGGCCTTTTCCAGTGAGTCAGCTCTTCGCATCAGATGGCCAAAGTATTGGAGTTTCAGCTTCAACATCAGTCCTACCAATGAACACCCAGGGCTGATCTCCTTTTGAATGGACTGGTTTTATCTCCTTGTAGTCCAAGGGACTCTCAAGAGTCTTCTCCAACACCACAGTTCAAAAGCATCAATTCTTCAGTGCTCACCTTTCTTTATAATCCAACTCTCACATCCATACATGACTACTGGAAAAACCACAGCCTTGACTAGACGGACTTTGTTGGCAAAGTAATGTCTCTGCTTTTTAATATGCTGTCTGGGTTGGTCGTAGCTTTTCTTCCAAGGAGNAGGGAGGCCTGGCATGCTGCGATTCATGGGGTCGCAAAGAGTTGGACACGGCTGAGTGACTGAACTGAACTGAACTGAACATCTATAAAGTGTTTGATTCATCCTTTATGTTTATCTCATTTTAAAAATAGGGAAACAGAGGCCATTTGAGTTCAATAAGACAACAATCAAGGAAGGATTTTTTGTACTATCAATATTCTATTTTTTGAGCTGGATGCTGAATATAGAAGCCAATTTTATCTATCTCTCTATCTGTCTGTCTAACTATGTACCTTTCTAGCTGTTTAATTAGAATGCTGCAACTGAATTATATTTATAACAGTAAAATGTCTACACTCTGACTTTCTACTTTAGAGTCTATATTTTAAAGTTTCCATATGTAAGATTAATAAAATAGAGCCTTAAGGTACAGAATTTTTTCTCTGGATTCTAGATATTGACCTCATAAGAATTTCATAATTACTATTCAAATTGACATCAGACTCACCCACATTTTTCACTCCCTCTCTTGGCTTTGTGATTACATCTACTTCTCCCTTGAATTCCCCAAGCCACTCAGGATATTACAAAATGAAAACAAACAACAGTCAAATCTCAAATATAATCAAAGGTACCATCTTTCTCAGGATGCCTTCTTTTTGTCTTTGTCTCCCATCCCCAACAAGGCCTGTCCAACCCCCTTCAATGCACACTCACGCACACTCATACATGCACGTACATACTTCTCTGGAAAATTCATTGCCCCATTTCTGGCAGCTCTAACACTGGTAAATTGCATAGCATCAGAAAATCCATATATATTATAGTAGGCTGTGAAAAAGAATTTCCCCTGGAATTTGATGAGATGACCACCCAGCATCAGAATAACACTTATTCAAGATGTTTAAAACAGACTGGACAAAGCACTAGAGATTATGATGGAAAGATCAATTCTCCCCTAGCAAAGAAATAGAGTAGGTGATTTAATGTACTTTTCCCATTGTTAATTTCTATGATCTTGAGATTAATTTGAATGCAGACAGAATCCATTTGAATAATGGCTCAAGAAAAGAACTTGGTTGCTAATTTAATAGGTGCCAGGGTGTGAAAATTTATTATCATGATTGTAGTAACTGGAACTAAGCTTGTAAAAATATTTTCACATAATATTAAACAGCTCTGTAGTGACTGGGGCCACACACATATATATACTGCATAGCAGGTTCTCTTTCATCATGAGTTTATATTTTTCTTTAAGTGAAAAAAGTGTGCCAAGATACTGTTGGGTTAGAATTTCCTTAGTACATCTCACTCAATTTGTCATGGCTGCCTAAGAGATGTGGGAGATGGCTCCTCAATCAGAAGATCACTTAGGTTTGAAAGATGGCTGAAAGCTATAATATATACTCAAAACTATAATGTTAAAGAAGAACATGGCAGAGATGATGCTGGGCAAGCAGCCTCAATATCTGCATCTTGGAATTCATGTGTACTTCTTTCAGTAGTTCTATAGATCAAAGATTCATCTTGCCCTTGTCTCTCTATTGTGAAGTCCCTAATGGTTTCCACAAAATGCTCTAAGTATAAACTTCAGCGTTTGCATTTGCACATACATTGTGGTATATGTTGCCTGAGGGATAAAAGAGAAATGACAAAACCTCCACATCCAATGAATAGAGAGGCCAAAAAAATGCATCAGAATGACTTTGTACTTTCTTGGTTTCTTGATTTTTAGATAAACGAAAAGTCAGAAAAGAATAAAAACAGATAATAGGGTTGTCTCCTCATTTCAAAAACCAATCAAAAGTTTAGTAACACCCACATTTCACTGGGCATCCACTACATGCCACACAGTTTGTAGCATTCTCTTAAATCCTTATAAAAATTGGGCACACAGGCATTGTTGTCCTCATTTTAGAGATAAAGAAACCGAGAATCAGAGAGGTTAATTACCTTGCCTAGGTAAGTAAGTGACAAAGGAAAAATACCATCTAAGATCAAAGCCTTGTTATTTCACCTGCATGTCTCAGCACCCACCAAGAATATCTAAAGGAAGATGGCCCAGATTGAGAAATGATAACTGGACCTGTCTTTTAGAGTTATTTTTAATTTATACACAAGTTTCCTCTCCAATCATTTTGCTGTACCAAACTTAACCTGACAGCCCTAACAGAAAAGAGTATCATAACCTTTTTTATTGGAATATAATTGCTTTACAATGTCACGTTAGTTTCTGCTGTGAGCCAGCTATATGTATACATACATTCCCTCTCTCCTGGAGCTCCCCTCCCCCTCCCATCTCAGAGCACAGAGTTGATTTCTCCCGGTGCTCTTCAGCAGGTTCACATTCGCTATCTACGTTACGCACGTTGGTGTATCTATGTCAAACCTAGTCTCCCAGTTCATCCCACATCATACGTCTGTTCTCTATGCCTGTGTTTCTATTCCTGCCCTGCAAATAGATTCTTCTGGACCATTTTTCTAGACTCCACATATATACACTAATTTATGATATTTTTCTCTAACTTAAAGAGTATCATAAGCTTGATTTTGCAAAACAAAGGTCTGATATTTAAGTTTCCACACATTGAGTGTATTTTAACATATACTCACAAGGATTTTCCTAAACATACAGGTAAGCAGTTTGTCAGCAAGTTGTGTATAGCCAACTCAACGGTTTTTCCAGTGGTCATGTATGGATGTGAGAGTTGGACCTTAAAGAAGGCTAAGCCCTGAAGAACTGATGTTTTCAAATTGTGGTGCTGGAGAAGACACTTGAGAGTCCCTTGGACTGCAAGGAGATCAAACCAACCAATCCTAAAGGAAATCAACCCTGAATATTCACTGGAAGGCCTGATGCTGAAGCTCCAATACTTTGGCCACCTGACGCGAAATGTTAACCCATTGGAAAAGATTCTGATGATGGGAAAGGTTGAAGGCAAAAGGAGAAGGGGGTGGACAGAGAATGAGATGGTTAGATAACATCACCAATTCAATGGACATGAATTTGAGCAAACTTCAGGAGATAGTGGAGGACAGAGGAGCCTTGCATACTGCAGTCCATGAGGCAGAAAAGAGTTGGACACAATTTAGTGACTGAACAACAGGTAAGTACTTTAAGTACTACGGGAATTTCACACAACACAAAAGGCACATTGAGGTGAAAGGAGGATGGGGAGGACACATCCTGGGACTCATGAAACCCCACCAAGAATTTGGTACTGTTTCTTTTCATGGCTTTTGTAGTTTTCAGCCCAAACTCTTCCTTGTATAGAAACTCAGTGTTGAAAGCATCCACTGGGAGGACTCTGCCCTGTTACTTACAACACATTCGAATCTGGACTTCACACTTTCCTCTCGCTACCTGCTCATTCAGTGATTCCACAAGACAGTGGTTCAAGGACAATCAGGCTCTGGTCTACAGAGATCAGCTTGAAGACACAATCCTCAGAAATAGGTTTCTCCTAAAACAGACACTATGTATACCAGGAGGCAGCAATCAAAGAACAAATATTTACCGAGTGTCTAAGGCAAGTACAACACGAGGAGAATACAAAGCAGCAGGAGGCTCAGTCTCGTCCCTCAAATGCTTAAAATCTAGTCTGGGCTGGGACTACCCTGGAGGCCCAGTGGTTAGGACTTGGCGTTCTCACTGCCAGGGCCCGGGTTCCATCCCTGATTTGGGAAGTAAGATCCCCACATGCAAGCTGCATCATGTGGCAAAAAAAANCCCCACCCCACTCCCACCCACTCCTTAAATAAGCTCCAGGCTTTCATTTCAGGGATTGGATTCAGTTCACGATGGATCTTTTCCCTAGAGCAGGGGTGTAACTGAACCAAATCTGTGACTAGTCACCTGGTGTCCGGCTTTGTTTCTCTCTGTCAGAAGGGAAAGTGCTTCCTAACTTTTGAAGTCAGTTTTGACCCAGGAAGATGCAGGCTCCTTTGACTCTTTAGTGAGATGACTGAGAGCATGGGGGCCGGAGTGGGGCAAATTTGTGGAGAAAGCAGCAAGCCAGAGCGGAGAGGCTGCAGGTCCCAGGCCTCACTCTCCAGAACTCCCGAGCCCCTTGCCCTGTCCAGGCCTTGGGTTTTCATCTGCCCAGTGATGATCTCTACCAGCCCTCCTGGAACTGACATTTCAGGATTCATGGATGGGAGGGCAATCACAGAGTGTGTGGGGATGTGGGTCTCCAGGGCTACATCTCCCAGATGACAGTGTGGACCATTGGAGATGGTTTCCATGGAAATGTCAACTTTGTATGAAGGGGACAGCTGCCCTGGTCCCAGAGAGGGGTCTGTGGAAGGAAGGGTCCTGTGACCAGAGATATGAGGGGTGATGTGGCCACAGATGGGAGGGGTGATATGTTGGGCAGGGGAGACAAGTCTACGAGGTCTGCACTTTCTCACCAATGGCAGAAGCCAGCCAAACTCTTGCTTGTTGATTCCGACGATGTAGGGAACGGTGTTGAAGTTCTTTTCAGCCAGCATCTCTTCGGGCATCTTTGGCAGCAGCACTCCATCAACCACGGTGGGCAGGAAAGGATAGGTCTGGGGAAGAGGGCAGAGTATTGTCTGTGCTTCCNGTTCTTATGCCCCACACAGGTCACCCAATTAAACCACAAATATCAATTCATTTCACTGGACTGGCTGCCAAGAGCCCTTTGTTGGAAAAAAGTCCAAGGCCTTGTCTAGGTTCTATAGGGAAATATGTCACGATCCATTAGTGATGGCTGTCCATGGCGTGGAAGGGTAGGGCTGGTGGGTACAAGGGCTGTATCCTTCCTAATCCTATTTCCTAGACTACTATCTTTTCATTACCTTCCTCACTCAGTACCATATCTAACTTACCACACTCACCTACTTCTCAGCACTTGCAGTTGGATTAGTCCCTCTGACCCTACTTCCAAAACACAGAACTGACCCCAATCCAGTTCCAAGTCTCCTCGCTGGTTTGCCACCCTGTTGTTGAAAAAATCCTAGACTTAAACTTAGCACAGTAAAAACAACAAACCTGAGATTGGAGAGGTCAGGGTGAGAGCAAGGATAAAACAGTGCCAAGTAGGGGAAATATATTCTGAGATGTGGTGGCCAGAAAGTATAGAATTATTTCAAGCATAAGCAGTACACCCATTGACAGGAACCCATTCGTTCACGTCTGTCTTTAAAATAAAGCACATCATGATCTGAACCTTATTCTCTGGGACACAAGTTTCAACAAAATCATTGAATTTGATTTGATTGAACAAAATCAAAGAACTTGACATAAATTTTTTATTATTGAGTTTTTTGAGATTCTAATTAGGGAAATAAATTTGCTATCTATCTTGAACAATATAAAAATTCAGATGTGTTTCCAATCCCAATTTTTAAGTAGCCTTTCATAAACTTGTCTGTCCATGGCCCTTGGCTAATTAAGAACCTTGGTTTCCATGAATATTTTATTTTGCAGGTTGGTTAGGATGGTTAAACGTCTATTCCCATTATTTTTCTTTTNGTAGCCTTTCATAAACTTGTCTGTCCATGGCCCTTGGCTAATTAAGAACCTTGGTTTCCATGAATATTTTATTTTGCAGGTTGGTTAGGATGGTTAAACGTCTATTCCCATTATTTTTCTTTTTCTCCTTAATGGGATAAGCCATCAATGTGTCTGAATTGGCACACAAAATTACCAAGAAAAAAACCAGACTTAATTGTAGTCAGAGTTTCAAGTTGCTATGCATTTGATCTGCAAATTGTGAGTGATATTTACCACACAAACACAAAAAAAAAAAATGGAAAACAAGGAGCCACATAAAGGTGTCTGAAGATTTGTTTTCTGTATTTTTCTAGTATTTTTTTCAGTACATACTTTAAGGAAACCAAGTTTATAGCCAGAAAAGTAGATATCTAACCCTGTAGAAGGTTCTACAATTTAATCCATCACAATGGCTGCAAATGTATTTCTATCAAACCAGACTGTCTCCAATCATGTGTATTTACAACAGCGCATTCTGTTCCTGTTTGTACCACAAAGAAAAGAAAGCGGTCAGTTTTCTCTGCAACCTAGGAGACATTCTTTGGAAGGGAGGAGTAAGGACGCTCAGTAATTAGAAAGAACATTCAAAATACTTGAACATCTTGGGACAAGAAATATTCCTGTCACAGCTTCTATTTGTTTGCAGCATGGTATTATAACCTTGTTAGTTTAAACTACAATCTAACTACAGTTGCCTTAATTACAAAATCATACTCCAGGGGTAGTCAGTCACCATTTAATCAGAGGTGAGTACTACAAGCCTTCAGTTATCCTTCAGTTCAAATGTAGTTCAGTTCAGTGGCTCAGTTGTATCCAACTCTTTGTGACCCCATGGACTGCAGCACTCCAGGCTTCCCTGTCCATCACAAACTCCCAGAGCTTGTTCAAAGTCAAGTCCATCAAGTCAGTGATGCCATCCAACCATCTCATCCTCTGTCGTCCCCTTCTCCAGCCTTCAATCTTGCCCAGCATCAGGGTCTTTTCCAATGAGTCACTTCTTAACATTAGGTGGCCAAAAGATTGGCGTTTCAGCTTCAGCATCAGTTCTTCCAATGAATATTCAGGACTGACTTCCCTTAGAATTGACTGGTTGGATCTCCTTGCAGTCCAAGGGACTCACAAGAGTCTTCTCCAACACCACAGTTCAAAAGCATCAATTCTTCAGCTATCTTTATCTTTGATCAACACCATAGGTTTTGGCAATTGGCTTAACAAATTTTGGTGAGGGTTTTCATTGGTGAAATTAGAAATATTCAGAACAAAAAAAAAAAAAGAAATATTCAGAACAGATGATCTGGGACACTCACTTAGATACACATGAAAACCAATATAATAATATAGTAAGTCCTGCAGTGGTATGTATTCAGTTGTGCCAGAATCTTTATGACCCCACGAACTGTACCCCACCAGGCTCCTCTGTCCATGGGATTCTCCAGGCAAGAACAATCAAGTGAGTTGATATTTCCTTCTCCAGAGGATCTTCCTGACCCAAGGGTCAAATCAGTGTCTCTTGCGTCCCCTGCATAGACGTGTGAATTCTTCACCACTGAGCCACCTGGGAAGCCGAATATTAAGTCCTGCAGTTGTAGCCCAATTTCTAAACATCCTGTGCCCAGTCAGTGTATCAGAAGATTTTTGGTTTCCCAGCAGTTCACTGAATCCTGACACTGGAATAGCACTACAGTAACTACAGGTAAACCTTTCCTGCAAGATGTTTTCAGGTGACCAAAAGGACAGACCTGGAGCTTCATCTACCCACAGAACAAGCTCAATGACTGTGCTGGCTAGTAAGCATCTTCATGAGGGGAGAAATTCAGTATAATTCATTATAACCTGGTATCAAGACTATGTGTGAGGGGACTTCCCTGGCGGTCCAGTGGCTAAGACTCTGTGCTCCCAATACAGGGGGCCCAAGTTCAATCTCTGGTCAGAGAACTAGATCTCACGTGCCACAGCTAAGAATTCACATGCCACAACTAAAGATCCTATATGCCACAACTAAGACCCAGTTAAATAATATAAATATTTTTTTTAAAGAGTATGTGTAACTTGAACAGAGGGGAAATGGGGTGGCAAACCATCATGCCCTTCTAACTAGTAGGGACTGCTGAGATCTATCCAAAAGCATGTCCAAGTGGGCTTAGGTCTGTTCACAAAGGGCATCCAACCCTCCAAACACACCTTGACATACTGCTTAATAAATTTTGATAAAGGTTTTCAAAATTTATTAAGCTGCCAGACAACTCTACAATCTCTATTCTGTCAAATCTACCCTTATGCTAATGAATGGATTTAAAGGATAAAACCAACATTGACATAAGAAAACACAGAGACTGCGCCCCCAAGGGACACAACAGATTGTGCAGTTAGATAATCATGTCATGCAATGATCTCCCCAGCTATATCGTGCCTACTTATTCTACAACCAAACTGCATTTGAGCAAATTCTAGAATTATATTTGTTCTAGATGAAAATGGAAAATCAAATCAAATGTTACCAGAACCAAAGTGAGAGAGCCCAATCTACTCGGGGCAGGGTGGAGTGGGTAGAGGTGTGCATGGGTGCATATTTCATATCATTGAGGATCTATTCTGCACTATCTCTTCCTGTGTAAAAGATGCATAGAGAAGGAAGAAAGGCCCAGGTGTTTCAGAGTTTACTAATGGGTCTTTGGCCACCTGATGCGAAGAGCTGACTCATTTGAAAAGACCCTGATGCTGGGAAAGATTGAGGCAGGAGGAGAAGGGGATGCCAGAAGATGAGATGGTTGGATGGCATCACCAACTCAATGGACAGGAGTCTGGGTGGACTCCAGGAGTTGGTGATAGACAGGGAGGACTGGTGTGCTGCAGTTCATGGGGTCACAAAGAGTCAGACACGACTGAGCAACTGAACTGGACTGGACTGGAATGGGCCTTTAGTTTACAGAGAGAGTCCTGAAGCTGACTTTCAAGGTAGTAGGTACAGAAAAGTAGACAATGAGATACAAGAACTTTGAAGAGTATCTAAAGACAGTTTAAAAAAAAAAAAAACTGAGAAATAGAAAACCAAGAAAATGGAGGAAAACTAGAGTTCAGGTTGGAGGAAATGGCCAAGAAACTTACTGTGAACACAAATATCTAAATTCTGGTACTTCCATGGCAGTCCAGTGATTAGGAGTTCCCTTCCAAAACAGGGGGTTCGAGTTTGATCCCTGTGGGAGCTAAGATCCCACATGTCTCATGGCCAAAAAAACCAAAACAAAAAACAGAAGCAATATTATAACAAATTCAGTAAATACTTTAAAAGTGGTCCACAAAAAAAAAAAAATTTTTAAGGGAAATATCAAAATTTAATATCAACTTATTAATGTTACTGCAAAATGGAAACCCCCTCTGACTCTTCATAAGGTCTTCCTCATACTCAAAGATCTTTGGAGATTGGCTTTGGTCATTCTTTTGGCATATGGGATATGGATTGGATATGGGGTGAGGAACTGTCAAAAACAAAAAGGTATTTTTGATTTTGATCTCCGTTTGTGCTGACTCTGCAATACTGGGACTGCATGTGTGCAATAGTGAGCTGACTTATAAACAGGATTAGAAGTCAGAGGTGACCAGGAAACGGCCTCCCTCAAGGGACATCTGGGTCATACCAGCATGGCCGTATTGATTTTGAATGTTAAAAAAAGTAATTACGATTAGCAATAATTTTCGTTGTTACACACCCTTTTGCTTAAATCAGAGGAAAGGGATATTGTGATATATAAGAAATACTGCTTGGTCTTCATTTCCCATTCCTGGCACAGACTTCCTAACACCCTTGGAATGTCCTGAGTGACAGCAGTGAAAGGAGTGTATTTTGTGATTCACAGCAAGCTCTTTTCAGCCAAACCTGAGTTTCTGCTGATGAAGTGACTCGTGGAGGATGGAACCAACCAGGAGATTCAAGGGTTCAGCTTTTCAGCTTCCAGGGAACCCCTGAACCTCCAGGGAGGAGAGAAGGAACAGAGATTGTTAATCACCAATGACCACTGATAAATCAATTGTGCCTACATAAAAATGTACATATGAAAAATGTACAAATGAACCTACATAAAGACCCTAATGGATGGAGCCTGGAGTGCTTCCAGGTTGCTGAACACACACAGGTGCTGAGAGGGTCGTGCATCCAGAGAGGATGTGGAACCTCCAGGCGCCCCCCACCACATGCCTTGCCCAGTGCCTCTATTTCCTCTGGCTGCTCATGAGCTGTAGCCTCCAAAATAAGCCAAACACTTATTAGTAATAGTAAGCCAAACACTTTCATGAGTTCCATGAGCTGCTCTAGCAAATTACCAAACCTGAGGAGGGGATCATGAGGACCCTCATTTACAGCCAGCAGGCTTCCCTGGTAGCTCAGATGATAAAGAATCTACTTGCAATGCAGGAGACTTGGGTTTGACCCCTGGGTCGGGAAGATCCCCTGGAGAAGAGAATGGCTACCCTCTTCAGTATTCTGGCCTGGAGAAGCCCATGGACAGAGGAGACTAGAGGGCTACAGTCCACGGGGTTGAAAAGTCAGACACAACTGAGTGACTAACACTTTCACTTTCAGTCATAACCTGGGATTTGTGACTGGCATTCAAAGTGGAGGACAGTCTAGAGGGACACAGTCCTGCCCTGTGGAGTCTGCTAATTCCAGCCAGTTAATGTCAAAATTGAGGGAGACTATAGGTTACCCAGTTGGTGTCTGCTGAGAACTGGGGAATGATGGGAAAAAATGCATACCTGATGTCAAAAAGTGTTCTGAGTACAGAAATAGAGTTTTAGCCTCCTTAAAAAAAAAAAGATTCTACATACATAACTCCACCCAGGGAAGAAAACTGGAACACTGAAAAGCCCCAGAAGGGCTACTAAGGGAGTATATCAGCTTTTTTCTCTTGGGGTTCAGGGCTCAATTAATGGAGACACCCTTAATTATGGTGTGTTGAGTCCCAGCGGCTCTCTGCAGCTCACTGGCAGATGAGCAGACACGAGGAAGCATTCCTCCAGGAAATCCAGGTGATAGTGTTCTATGAAGCTGTTTCATTTCAGTGGATCTGGCTCACAGGCACCTGGACTATTTGCTCCCAGAACCTCACCTCCTGTCATCACTACTCATCCACAGGCTCTCCCACCCTCCATCTGCTTGCTCATACACTCTGTCTTCAGATGGTTATTACCTTTAGAGATATATCCCCATGTGAGCTCTATCTTAGCCCCCAGATGATGGCCCCTCAATACCATTACCTAAAGTTATTTTAGTGAGATGAATTTCCACGGATACAAATGTAGTTCAGTTCAGTGGCTCAGTTGTGTCCAACTCTTTGTGATCCCATGGACTGCAGCCCTCCAGGCCTCCCTGTCCGTCACCAACTCCCAGAGCTTGTTCAAACTCAAGGCCATTGAGTCAGTGAGGCCATCCAGCTATCTCATCCTCTGTCATCCCCTTCTCCTCCTGCCTTCAATCTTGCCCAGCATCAGGGTCTTTTCCAATGAGTCAGTTCTTTGCATCAGGTGGCCAAACAATTTGAGTTTCAGCTTCAACATCAGTCCTGCCAATGAGTATTCAGACTGATTTCCTTGAGGATGGACTGGTTGGATCTCCTTGCAGTCCAAGGGACTCTCAAGAGTCTTCTCCAATACCACAGTTCAAAAGCACCAATTCTTCAGTGCTCAGCTTTCTTTATAGTCCAACTCTCACATCCATTCATGACTTTTGGAAAAACCATAGCTTTGAATAGACAGACCTTTGTCAGCAACGTAATGTCTCTGCTTTTTAATATGCTGTCTAGGTTGGTCATAGCTTTTCTTCCAAGAAGCAAGCATCTTTTAATTTCATGGCTGCAGTCACCATCTGCAGTGATTTGGAAGCCCAAGAAAATAAAGCCTGTCACTGTTTCCCCATCTATTTACCATAAAGTGATGGGACTGGATGCCGTGATCTTAGTTTTTTGAATGTTGAGGTGTAAGCCAGCATTTTCACTCTCCTCTTTCACTTTAACCAAGTGAAAGTTTTCACGCTCAGCAACTTCATATTCCGAAACAGCGTTTTCATCAAACTCCTGAAGTGGAGATGTGTGTGTGCTGCTCAGTCATGTCCCGCTCTGTGATCCAACAGACTGCTGCCCATCAGGCTCCTCTGTCCATAGGATTTTCCAAACAAGAATACTGGAGTGGGTTGCCATTTCCTACTCCAGGGGATCTTCCTGACCCCAGGGATCAAACCCAAGTCTCTGGCATATCCTGCATTGGCAGGCGTAGTCTTTACTACTAGCTGCACCCAGGAAACCCTGAACTGGAGATGAAACCACTATAAGGCTGCAAGTGATATGACACGGTGGTCAAGAGCCCAGGTTCTGGAGCCATACTGCTCTGCGCACATCTTGGCTGTGCTGTTTGCTAGCAGTGTGAGCAGGTGTAAGTTAATTCACCTCTCAGGGCATCAGCGCTCTCACCTTTGAAATGAGGCCATTACAGTACCCAAGTCATAGAGTTGTCGTGAGAGTCAGCAAATTTAGTAAAACATTTCACCAGGGGTGTACTGAACTTGTGGCAACCCACTCCAGTATTCTTGCCTGGAGAATCCCATGGACAGAGAAGCCTGGCGGACTACAGTCCATGGGGTCACAAAGAGTCAGACATGACTGAAGCGACTTAGCATGCATTCACACGTGTGCTGGACTTGACTCCTTTTCGCTCACAAGAGCCTATGGATGGCATCTGTTCCCAAGGCTCCCTTTAGTGACATCACACTCATAGCATGACACTGGTCATGGTGGGAGTATTTACACCACAGAACCTGGCAGAGGCTACAGACTGTAACTTTTATTGAGAGCGAATCGTTGAACATTTGCCAGTGTGTACCCATGCATTTAGCCCAAGAGCTAGCCCATCGTTAGTTCTCAAAAAGAGCAGCTAATTAGGGAACCCTAATCAGTACTCTGTGGTGACCTGAATGGGAAGGAAATCCAAGAAAAGACAGGATATATGTATACGTATAGCTGATTCACTTTTTGCTATACAGCAGAAACTAACACAATACTGTAAAGCAACTATACTCCAATACAAATAAATTTTTAAAAAGAAATAAGAGCTATTATTAATAGAAGAGATGATGAGAGGACCTTCTGGAAAGTTAAAGAATTTTCCTCGCTTTCCCTCACCTTCGCAATTACACAAAGAAAACTGAGTCACACTATTCTTTGGTGAGAGAGAAACTTCAGGCTAAACATAAGCCCAAAGCCTCCAACCCTAGCTAGCTTTAACAATCTGTATGTTCCTGACCAGGACCGTCTTGCCCATTTCAATCCCTGATACGGCACTAAGGCATCTGATAAAAAAACATATTGTATATAACATGTGAGCACTTTTTCAGTCATTCTGCCAAACTCAGGTACACATGGGTTACATATTTCTACTGCAGTCTGTAAATGAGAACCTGCTTGGGAATCAGTTCAACAACAAAACTCATAAGTACTTCATGAACAACACTGATACCCCAAAGATACAATTTTATAGAAATGACTCCCTCATCACGCCAACCAAGAAAGAAATCAATGGAATAGAATCTTGTCAGAGTTTCCAGTTTGTTTGTAAAGGAGATGGATGCAAAGTGAAAGAAATCAATCAAAAATGATTTTCTTTTTCTTTTTCACAGGTAGCAATAGAATTTAAAATCAAGTTAAGTTTCCTGGTATACTTCCTCTGTAATCTCCTTGGGCAGTGTGGAAATGAAGAACATTGATTTTCATGTTTTCTTTTGTTTATTTTACTTTTTTGGTATAAACTAGAGAAATAAACATATCTACAAAGGCCAGTTAGAATTACCAATGAAGCAGAGATTGAGGAACGAGACGCCTGTTTTGGGAAATTCTCAGTGTTTCAGAAACACTATCAACAATATTCTAAAATCTCCTTTTGCCACCACTGTGCAATTAAGAATTTCATGATGTAACTCAAGCCCTTAGCACAGAACAAACCAGTAAATAACTGCTATATTTCACAAGTCGCAATCCAATATTTAGTCATTCTCACACAACAGGCTTAGAATCTTGCCCATAATTAAGTGAGATGTTTACTACTCTTATCAGGTATCCAGATAAGTGGAAAGAACATTAGGTCCTATGAATATGTGCACATGCATGCTAAATCACTTCAGTCGTGTCCAACTCTTGGTGACCCCACAGTCTGTAGTCCGCCAGGCTCCTCTGTCCATAGGCTTCTCCAGGCAAGAATACTGGAGGGGGCTGCAATGCCCTCCTCCAGGGAATCTTCCCGACCCAGAAATCGAACCCCAGGTTCTTACATTTCCTGATTTGGCATGTGGGTTCTTTGCCACTAGCACGACCTGGAAAGACTTATTATGAATATACCAGCGCATTACCCCTGGGCTATAACATTTGCAATTCCTGTTAAAATCAAAAAACAAAATCTAGAAGAGTGAAATGAAGTTGAGGGTGGAAGTGAGGCTCAAGAGGGAGGGGATATGTGTATACACACAGCTGATTCACACTTTTGTACAGCAAAAACTAACACAACATTATAAAGCAATGATCCTCCAATTTAAAAATAATACAAAAAAAAAAAGAAATGATACTTTCCAGAGAAAAATAAAATAAATATGCATTCAAATATTTTTTTAGAAAAAGCAAGTTCTATGCACATGGTACAGTCAACCATGCTACTATTCCGAGCTCACGGTTTAGGCACATGGGATGCAAGTATTGTCAATATTTAGACTGGTGGTGGCAGGGCTACTGAAGCACGCAAAATACTCCTAGAGAAAACAGGAAAGCAAGGTCTGTAGCATCATCCACCCAGCAGAAAGTCAAGGAAAACATTCTGCTCCAGGGGCAAAGATGGTCAGGAAACACAGATCCTCAGAAACAGTCATGCAAGGACACAGCTATCCACTCTACAACAAAGGAAAACAGAAGACACACTTTGGGGACTTCCCCAGAGGCCCTGTGGTTAAGACTCTGCCTTCCAGTGCAGGACATTAGGGGTTCAATCCCTGGTTGGGAAACTAAGATCCCACATGCCTCTTGGCCCAAAAATCAAAACATAAAACAGAAGCAGTGCTGTAACAAAGTCAATAAAGACTTTTAAAATGGTCCTCATTTAAAAAAAAAAAAAAAAAAGACGAACTTTTTTTTCTCTCTCCTCCATCAGCAACAGAAAAGCCTTATTAACCTTGGACCAGAAGAGTCCTCAACAGTGTAAGCTGCACGCACTCCAGTCCTGCCACCTTGCCAGCCTGTGGAGAGGTGGGAGGGAAGGGAAGCAGGGTCCCAGAAGAGAAGAGGCCTCAGGGGTCAACAGTGGAGAACAAATCCTCGTCTGAGAAAAGAAGGTCAAGAAATGATTCAACTCCACTGTTCACACACCTGAACATCTCTCTGCCCTAGGATTCATGGGAGTAAAGTGCTGAGTCGTGTCTGATTCTCTGCAACCTCATGGACTCTAGCCTGCCAGGCTCCTCTGTCCGTGGAATTTTACAGGAAAGAACATAGAAGTGGGTTTCCATTTCCTACTCCAGGGGACAGAAACTGCATCTCTTGAGTCTCTTGCATTGGCAGGCAGTTTCTTCTGCCACTGAGCCATCTGGGAAGCCCTGGGGCCACCATCCAAAGGCAAGTTAAGCCTTTGCCAAGTCCTCGTCCTGTGGTCACAGCAAAGCCAGAAAAGTTAACTCTGCTGTCTGGCCAGCTTCTAATTTCTCTGCATGTAGAATAGGGTTAGGAGGACAGAGGCTTGTGTTAAAGATGCAAGTTACTTTTCTCTTAACTTCCCTCTGCCCTTTCAGCAAGCTCCAGGTTCAACTGTGCTCTGTCCTGCACCCACTTGTGCCAAAAACCCCTGTGGCCTTGCTCACTCCATGGGTCAAGGCAGATGTCCATCATCTCCGACTCATTCCCATTCTTCCCTACTGCAGGGACGGGAGGACGGAGTGCTTGGGGTTATCAGCTTCTCTCAGGCTTTGGAGTGAAGGGACAGGAATCCTGTTTTCACCATTTACTGTCTCTTTAACCTTGGATGAATCACCATCTCTGAGAATCGTTTCTGCATTTGGAAATGAGAATAAATCCTATTGCCCAGGTCTGTTGTGGATTAAATGGGATAATATATATATAAAGTGACTGGCACATGACAAGCTTTGAAGCTCCCAAATGGGACTAAATGTAGGATATAATCTAAATAATTTAAATCAATATAGAAGAGGACCTCACAAAGTCTGAGCCCGGGGGCCAGAATTACTGTAAAAGGAGGAGGAATGGGGTGGAAACAGGGATGATGAAGGACAAAGGAAATACAATGACTGTTTTGAATCCAAGATCTTGTTTGGGGGATGACAGGGTCTGAAAGTCCCTTGGACAGCAAGGAGATCAATCCAGTCAATCCTAAATCAACCTGAATATTCATTGGAAGGACTGATGCTGAGGCTCCAATACTTTAACCACCTGATATGAAGAAGCAATTCACTGGAAAAGACCCTGATGCTGGGAAAGATTGAAGGCAGAAGGACAAGGGGAGACAGAGGATAATATGTTTGGATGGCATCATCGACTCAATGGACATGAGTTTGAGCAAACTCCAGGAGACAGTGAAGAACAGCGAAGCCTGGAGTGCTGCAGTCCATGGGGTCACAAAGAGTCAGACATGACTTAGCAACTGAACAACAGTAAATGGTCAAGTCAGTAGATAAAGGGAGGGTTAAACTGTACAAACATCTAGAAAAACTATCTACAAAGTTAAAAAGAATACTCCGGATGAAGGGAATTCATTCCTTGTAACACCCATGACCTCTCTGAAGTGACCTATCTGATAAATTTGAAGGAATGAACTGAATGAACAGGCTCACTCAGCTCTTCCTTTATACCTCTTTCGCTCTTTTGTGTCCCACCAGGGCAGCCCCAAGTCACACCCTGACATCCCCTCTCCATTCCTGTCCCAGCCACGGACAGTCAGTGGTACTTCAGCACAGCCAACGACCAAGTGGGAAAGTAGAGTAAAATATATCCTTCTGCTGAGTCTTTAATAGAAGCTAAGGTAGTATTTTCAGGCTCCCTGGTGGCTCAGATGGTGAAGAGTCTGCCTGCAGTGCAAGACACCTGGGTTCGGTCCCTGGGTTGGGACGATCCCTGGAGAAGGGAATGACTATCCACTCCAGTATTCTTGCCTGGAGAATTCACAGACAGAGGAGCCTGGCAGGTTACATACAGTCCACAGAGTTGCAAAGGGTCAAACACTATTCCGAGTGACTGACACACACACTGGTGTTCTGAATTCTCATGTTTTACTGTGTTGTCTTAATTCTTACATTTCTTAGTGCTCAAGCAAAACAAAGGGTTTTATTTAATGGGTTTCCTCCAAGGATCCCAACAAGTCTTAATACATGGATGCTGGAAAACTAACAAAGCAAAGGAAACACTCAAAACTGGTCTGGCTATGTCAAAGTCATACTCATTAGAATAACTGGTAGAAAATTACACTATGATTCATTGCTACATGTATAATAACTACTAAAAATACCATTAAGGTGGGTCATCTTATTTTTCTTTAAAATGTAATGTGTGAAATTTAATAAACGTGTTTAAACAGACTTAACCATCTGTGCTCCTAGCACTCAACCATTACAAAACAGAAAAAATGGCAACCACATGAGTGGATACAGTCTAAGTAACCCGACTTAACCCTAGTCCTTGCCCCCAACTAGCCTCTGCCCTGTGAGCTTTCCTGAGCCGACCTACAGGAAGTCGATTCATTGCTTAAATAAGTTTTGTATGCACTAAGGGATCTGCGCCTTACACCCTAGGGAGGTAGTTACTTAGAGAAAAAGCAGTTAAAATGTGAAGTTCATCATCAGTGGAAATTCACAGGATGACCCAGAGGGCCTACTTCCTGGAGAGAAAATAGGATTTTAATTGACAGATTCGATCCTAGGTTCCTCCAATAGAGGTCATGAACTGTGAAGTAACTGCACGGTTTCAAGCCACTTTCCATTCAATTCACACCAGGGCCCCATGGAATGCATTTCAGGCTTCCATCTCTCTCTGCATCCCGTCTCAATCACCCCATCTTGTGCCCAGCCACCCTACTGTTTATGACTCTAATACGAGAAATTTAAACCATGTCAATCTCTGTTGCTGACTGTACACCTTTCAACCACACTACTTATGTCCTTCCCCAAATCGCTCCCTCTAAGACAAGCGAGTGGGTTCTTCAAGCTTATGTACAAGTTTGAAGACTCAGCTTTCTTGACCCAATTGCAGTCAGGTTGAGACTCTGACAAGGATTTACCCTTGAAACTAACCAAGGATTCGGAAGCTCAGGGGCTCTATTCGATCACATCGGTGGTAAGATTGGTGGTCAAGGTTGGGACCCTGTTTTTATTCACTTCAGGATCCCCCAGTGCTTAGAAGAGCAGCTCTCGTGAGTAGATGGTGGATAAATCCTTGCAAATGAATAAATCAAGTGTTTATACTCTAACAGGAAATAGCAAAACCTTTAGGAAATGCTCCAAAAATCAACAAGATAATGAGCAAGAAGAATGACTCAAGAGACCAGCTTCTAAAGGTATAATAGACTAGGACACAACTCAGACAGATTTCCTTACCTAGAAGAATTTCTGCCTGTACACTCCCAGATGTCCTGACCTGTTTTCGATTCTGTTGGGTTTGGCTGCTCAGAAACCATCTCTCCCCTCTGCACCTTGAGTATTTCGTTCTTGGCCCTTCTGTGACTGCTACCGAAAGCTGTGCTGTCTCTCCTTACAAGACAGAAACAAGGAAGTGCAGAGCCCTGAGAAGCTGCTACCAGCCACCCTGTGATACACAAGGTGTCATGAAAACAAGAGAAGGAAGAGACATAATGACGGCATCAGCGAGCCACTGGCTCCAGCCTGACCTGGAGCCTGATCTACGTCTGTGACTTCTCAGTTATACGAGCTGATAAATGCCTCGCTGTTTCAGCCAATCGGAGACCAGGTTTCTGTTACATGCACATGGCTAAAGCCAATTCATTGAACTGATCAAGGCAGCTCTTAGTAAGTCACTATGTCCTCAATGAATTGGAGAGTTTAAACACATCAAGGTCAAGAGGCCCACTAGGTGACTGTCAAAGCAGCAGAAAAAGTGAGAGAATGTAAAAGCCCCACCACTTCCTAGCCTATGGCCTCACCTCTGGTCATTTCAGCCTCTTTAGATTCCTTCAAGCATTTATCTGCATTCATTACATGCTAATTATGTTCAAGCCAGTGCCTACAAAATGAACAAAAATACTATCTCTACTTTCTAGAAGCTCATAAATAACTATAGAACATATGCAGGTAAAGACTTAGAAGTATTAAAAGATTAAAATGAAGTATTAAAAATTAAATGGTGGATTTCCCACAAATTCTCCTCAATTTTAAGCCATTTTTAAAATAATTTCAACTTGGATTAAAAATAACTTCACAATAAACTAAAAATGTGTTAACAAAAAATGACATAGCAATAAAAAATTTATATCTGTGAAAATTTTTGTGCAGTACAATACACTGCACACTCATGTAATGTTATGTAAACAATAAGAGCCAAGAATTATTGGATATCTACTATATGCCACATGCTGAGCAGCCTGTATACATTATCTTAATCTCCACCAGAAATTTAGTCCCATTTTATAGATGAGAATGCCAAGACACAGAGAATGTAACTGATTTGCCCCACACCACACAGTGAGAAAGCAGTGGGCTAGGGCTTGAACTCAGGCACTCTGACTTCAAATGCTGAGTTTCTCGCTTCTGTGTCCTTCTGTTAAAAGATTTCATAATATTTGGCAGGCAGAATAATGGATCCCCCAAAGATGTCCCTGGTGGTTCAGTGGTAAAGAATCCACCTGCCCAATGCAGGAGATGTGGGTTCGAATCCAGTAAGGAGGAAATGGCAACCCACTCCAATATTGTTGCCTGGGAAATCCCATGGACAGAGGAGCTTGGCAGACTATAGTCCATGAAAGTAGTTGACATTGAAAGTGAAAGTCACTCAGTCATGTCCAACTCTTTGCGACCCCATAGACTATACAGTTCATGGAATTCTCCAGGCCAGAATACTGGAGTGGGTAGTTTTTCCCTTCTCCAGGGGATCTTCCCAACCCAGGGATCAAAATCAGGTCTCCCACATTGCAGGTGGATTCTTAACCAGCTGAGCCACAAGGGAAGCCCAAGAATACTGGAGTGGGTAGCTTATCCCTTCTCCAGCAGATCTTCCTAACCCAGGAATCCAATTGGAGTCTCCTGCATTGCAGGCAGATTATTTACCAACTGAGCTATCAGGGAAGACCAATGGGGCTTCCATGGGGTCAGTCTATGGGATCACAAAGAGTCAGACATGACTTAGCAACTAAACCACAAAAGATGTTCAAGTCCTACTCCCCTAACTGTGACTATGTCAGGTTACATGGCAAAGGGGAATTAAGGCTGCTGATGGCATCAATGTTGTTAGTTATTTGACCTTGAGATGTGAGGATTTTCCTGGATTATTCAGATGGAGCCATGTAATCACTTGGAGAGGAAGGGACCATGAGACAAGAAATGAGAGCAGCTTCCAGAAGCTGGAGAAGGTGAGAAAGAAGATTCTCCCCTCCAGCCTCCAGGGAGGAACACATGCCTGCCAGCACCTTGATTTTAACTCAGTAAGACCCATTTTGGGGACTCTGACTTCCAGAACTGAAAAATAATAAATTTGTCTTGTTTAAAGCCACTACGTTTGTGGCAATTAGTTACAGCAGCAATTGGAGAACAATATACTAGATGTGTATACATTTTCATACCATTTAGGCAAAAAAGATGAATAAGATATCAAGACACCCCATGATACTATTTTTTAAAGTGATTGAAAATTCAGTGCTATGGGAAAAGCAGAACTGGCCTTGAAGACACCAATGTCTGGTTTATGTGTGTGTGTGTGTGTGTGTGTGTGTGTGTGTGTGTGCCTGTGTGTGTGTGCTCAGTCATGTCCAACTCTTCGCATACCCCTGGACTATAGTCCACCACGTAATTTTCCAGGCAAAAATATTAGAGTGCGTTGCCATTTCCTACTCCAGGGGATCTTCCTGACCCAAGGATCAAAACCACATTTCTTGTGTCTCCTGCACTGGCAGGCAGACTCTTTACCACAGCGCCACCTCTAAGAAACTAAATAACCTGGGGCAAGTTACCAAGCTCTGAGTTTCCTGCTCTGTGAATCAGGCATTACTCTTCTCATAGGGCTGGAGTAAGGACTAAAAGGGAGTTTTTATCTTTTCAGAGTATAGGGGCTTCGTTGGTAGCTCAGGTGGTAAAAAATCTGTCTGCTATGCAGGAAACCCAGGTTCGATCTCTGGGTCGGGAAGATCCCCTGGAGAAGGAAACAGCAACCCACTCCAGCAGTCTTGCCTGGAGAATCTGATGGATGGAGGAGCCTGGTGAGCTACAGTCCAGTTCATGGGATCGCACAAGAGTCGGACACAACTGAGCGACTAACACACATGGCTGCTTTACAACACTGTGCTAGCTTCGAGTGTACAGCAAAGTGAATCAGCTAAACGTATACATATATCCCCTTTTCTGGATTTCCTTCCCATTTAGGTCACCACAGAGCACTGAGGAGAGCTCCCTGAGCTATACCGTAGGTTCTCATTAGCTAATTATACATAGTACCAATAGTGAATACATGTCAATTTCAATCCCCCAATATATCCCACCACCCTCCTTTCCAATCTTGGTATCCATACATTTGTTCTCTATATCTATGCCTCTATTTCTGTTTTGTACATAAGATCCTCTATATCATTTTCTGGAGAAGGAAATGGCAACCCACTCCAGTATTCTTGCCTGGAGAATCCCATGGATGGAGGAGCCTGGTGGGCTATAGTCAACGGGGTTGCAAAGAGTCGGACACAACTGAGCAACTTCACTTCGCTTCACATACCATTTTCTAGATTCCACATATATAGATTAATNAATGGCAACCCACTCCAGTATTCTTGCCTGGAGAATCCCATGGATGGAGGAGCCTGGTGGGCTATAGTCAACGGGGTTGCAAAGAGTCGGACACAACTGAGCAACTTCACTTCGCTTCACATACCATTTTCTAGATTCCACATATATAGATTAATAATTGACATTTGTCATTCTTTTCATTCTGTATGACAGTATCTAGGTCCATCCACGTCTCTGCAAAAGATACAATTTCATCCTTTTTAGAGCTGAATAATAGTCCATTGTAGATATGTACCACATCTTCTGTATCTATTACTCTGTTGATGACATTTAGGTTGCTTCCATGTCTTGGTTATTGTAAACATTGCTGCAATGAAAATAGGGATGCATGTATCTTTTTGAGTTATGGTTTTCTCTGGGTATATATATATGCCCAATAGTGGGACTCCTGGGTCATATGGTAGTTCTATTTTCGTTTTTTAGTTTAAAAGAGAGATTTTTTAGAAAGAAGCTAACACAATGCTGGGCATTCAACTGCTACTTTCTTCTCATAAACCCCCAAGGAAACACTGAGAAAAAAACATAATCATCTTAGGACAAGCTGTATTTTATTAATACTAAGGATATCAATGAATTTAAGCATCAAGCTAAATGGAAATGGTGTGCAATCTAAAAAAGAGATTGACATATCCAAAATTTGAAGACAAGAAATTTCTCATCATAGAGGTCATTCTAGAGCTTTGATCTCTCTCTCTCTTTCCTCTCTTTCTGTCTGTCTGTCTGTCTCTCTTTCTCTCTTGCTATACAGGGATCAAGTTAAAGCAAAGTTGTAGTCCAATAAAAAGAAGGATGTAAACAGATTGATTTATGTCCACTTTGCTGAGCAAATAACTAGCACTGCTTCTGTTACACAGGCTACTTCTCAAGAGGAATATATATTTTTAAAACAGCCTTCTCTGGGGCTTCGACTCAGATCTGCATATCAAGGTTTTGCCCTTTCCCCCAGTGACCCATTTGTCTGAGGGAGGCATTCAATTAGACTGCCAGAGCAAATTGATTCAGTATTGACCAGTAAAGCCTTCCCGCTTGAAAGACATATTACCCCAAGGTGGAGGTGTCGCTGCCACCAGTCAATACTCCAAGTGCGAGGGCCCAGATGAATCAGGAATAGGAAATGAGGATGGTCCTCCCCAGGCATTTCAAGCAGAAAAGCCTCCTCTTTCTCTTACAGAAGAGAGAATATGGGAATGAGAAGCCTAATAAATTGTGTTTTCATAAAAGTAGGAAACTGATGCCAGCCTCTGCTAAGATGGGAATTTGGGGATGAGGCAGAGGCTACTCTGCCTCGAGAACCAAAACTGAGATTTGAGATTTCAGTAATCTTACCTCTTGAGGTCACAGCTCTTTAGAGAAATCTCCCTGCTCTTTTCAAACATCCTTGCCTCTCCTCCCTCTGTGGACTGTAGCCAGAAAGCCCAGGTCTGACAAATTTATCAAAACTCTCTCTTCCCAACCTTCACGCATGGAGTTTATCATTATAAACAAAAGATAGATGCTCAGTTGTTTCAGACAAGAAATTGGGTCCCTTTACATCCAGACCATCAAAAAGCACCGCACACCCAGGGAGATAGAAATAAATGCTAATCAATGATAAGCATGCTTTATTTCATATAAAACTGGTACTCAGACTCAAGGGCAAGGAAGGACCCAAATTTGTGGTGTCCGAAGCTGGCTTTTAATCTTTATTATTTCTCAAAATGATGGCTTTGATTTGTTGAAATGTTTTGTAACCTTGACTATCTGACAGAATAAATTAAACCCTTTCTAAGAGCCTTCCCCTGATTATCCCAAGTACCCACTATCGATAAGATTGTCCTCTACATCCAGCTTGAAAAATCATAAAATTGGCTCCATTAAAATAATGAGGACCCCCTACCTTCACTGGAAGATTTAGCCTCTCCATATTTACAGCACAGCTATTTTATTTACACTTTCCCATCCTTGGAACAGGGTGACTGTTTTTATTGCGTGGCGTACATATTATTGAAGACATGTAGTTTCCAAATGTCACTGGTTGAAAGCTGAAATCCATTATCATTCACTCCCAGAAATGAAGCCCATCATGCCGTGCACTTGCAGAAAAGAATAAAGAGGTTTAAACCAGAATCTGCATAATCCCAGGTAGAGGCAGCAGCAGTGCATACCAGGAGGGAGAGAAAAAGACATCCTCTCTGATATGCAAACTCAGGGGAAAAAAGGCATATATTACAAATCAGGCCATGTGAATGCAGAGGACCCAAGAATGTGCTTTCAATAAATACACACCTGGTGATGGATCTGTTCAAGGCACTGATGATCACTTTCTAAGCTGTTTCATCAAGTTGCTCAGACACACAGATATGCACAATTCTGCACTTAAAATACAGCTGCCATTCCGTTCACTTTCATTTGAAAGCCAATGTCAGGTCGCATGAAAAACCCTGTCTTCCACCCTATCCGAAAAGATCCTCCTCAGAGAATACTTCTTTCACTTGTTATTTCTTTCCGCAAAAATTTCTATTATTATTCATCTGCCTGGAGGAAAAAAATATTTCTAGCGAGAAGGGGAAAACAGGGGAAGAGGAAACGGGTGAACACACGCCCAGGGTGGAGAGGGAAGTGTCCTCTACGCCCCAGCTGCTGCTGCTCCGTGCCCAGTCTTATCTGACCCCAGCCCCAAGGACTGCACCCGCCAGGCTCCTCTATCCATGGGATTTCCCAAGCAAGATTACTGGAGAGGGTTCCCATTTCCTGCTCCAGGGGATCTTCTCAACCCAGGGGTCGAACCTGTGACTCCTGCATTGGCAGGCAGATCTTTACCACTGCGCCGGTTGGGCAGCCCCTATACTCCAGAACTTCGTTCAAACTAAAAGACTAGAAGGGAAAGTGTTTCTCTGAGAATCTGTTTTCTCCCAACAATGATTCATTTCCAAATAATGGTGTTAGCCACTAAAATGGTAACTATGAAGATTGTACAAAAAGCATGGAAAAGAGTTTATAAAAAGGAAAAACAAAAGAAAACATGGAATTGTGTTTATACTATTACTACAACCTTGAGACATCACTTATATAGATAAAATTATTTTTACCTACATAGAAAAGGTCATTAAAAAGTCATAAGCAATATACACAGATAGGATGGTAGTAATTATTTTTGGTGTAGGAGACTGGGGGCAGTCAAAGGTGACTTTTTTTCTTTTTTTTCGGCCACATGGCAAGGTTTGTGGGATTTTAGTTCCCCAGATCCCAAGGCCCTTGGCAATGAAAGCAGAGTCCAAACTACTGAACCACCAGGGAAATCCCTGGATTTTTTTTTTTCTTATTCTCTTTATCTGTCATTTCTAATATTTTTACAATGAAATATATTGCTTTTGAATTTAATTTTTTTTTAATCTTCGATTTTAAAGATCCAAGAGGCTAAAGACTCTAAACCCCATCTCCAACATTTTTGCAGGGAAAATTATTATTTCAAAGCATTGAATTCACAAGGGTAGGAGCAAATATCATCTGGGGCTTAGTATATCTGCTACCCAGCACTTGTGTATTATGAATTTCTTAAACTGGAAAAGGCCATCTCTGCTGGGAGAACTTGAGAAGAATGAGTAAGGAAACCCATAAAGGAGAGTATCAGGTACAATTGAGGCTAATGAGTTTCTCTGGGTGTTTAACTCACAAAACTGATGGTGTTCAGGACAACTTATGCCAAGATATGACACCTTGGGATACTGAGTATTTTAGGCTGAAAAAAACTTCAGAAAAAAAAAATATATATCACATGCAGAAAGGACCTTGTGACTCTCCCATGAAGGAGGTCACAAAACCCTCACAGGAGAGGAGCCTTTCCCATGCTGGGAGGAAAGGAACCTCCTTATTTCCAAGGTGGAAGGATGCTGAAATCACATCTTTCCCCACGCACCACCCTTAGCTCATACTCTGTTATGCTATCACATTTTTCCATGACTTTCTATTCTTTATCAAACTTCGTATGATAACTCCTTTCTTGTCTTTTTTTTTTTAATCAAGGTTCTCATGTCATCTAAATGTTATATTAAATACATCTGAAGACTGAGAGAAGTCATCCAGCAGAGGAGAAATTTCATATGACACCCCTTATATGCAGAATCTAAAAAGAAATGATACAAATGAACTTATTTATAAACAGAAACAGACTCACGGACTTAAAGAACAAACTTACAGAAGGAGGCGGGGAAAGGGAAACTTAGGGAGTATGGGATCGACTTGTACACACTGCTATATTTAAAATGGATAACCAACAAGGACCTGCAGTACAGCACAGAGAACTCTGTTCAGTGTTGTGTGGCAGCCTGGATGGGAGGGGAGTTTGGGGAAGAATGGATACATACATATGTATGGCTGAGTCCCTTTGCTGTCCACCTAAAACTATCACGATATTATTAATTGGCTATATGCCAATACAAAATAAAAAGTTGCAAAAAAAAAAAAAATACATCTGTATGCTTTTTTCTTGTTCACCTGTCTTGTTATTGGGACCCAACCAAGAACTTAGAAGGGCAGAAGGAAAAGATATTTTTCGTCCCTTACAGCACCATAAAGAAAAACTATATGCGTGTACTATGTTAAGTCCAAATCGTTTTGGAAAGATACCTAAGTAACGAGTGGAAGGGACTCATCTGGTCCCTCAGAACAGCATTTCTGAGCCTCAGTCCACGCCAGTTTAAGGTCAGCTCCTTTCCTTCCAATAAAGTGTTGAAGAGGCAGGAGGCAATACTGGAGGCTTTCTTAACATCTGAGTAACTGTGGGTGGATGTGCTACTCACTAAACTGAAAAATTAATAACAATTGATTTAGAGGCACCACAGGATACCACGTGCTGCTCTTGTGAAGTTCTGTTGGTGTTCATGCCCTTTGCACTATCCCCTTGATAACAAAAGATGAGACTCTTTCTTCAAAACAAGACTGTCAGTTCTGACAAAATCAGAGAAGATTTCTCATTTGGCAAGTCTTTTAGAAAATAATTATGGTAAGAGAAAGCACTTCTCATGTTTAGGGAAAATAACATAGAGTTTTTGTTTAAGTATCTACAAATAAATTAACCAATCACAAAGAATAAATAACGTTAAAATGAACAATACTGATATGTAAACAAGATGCCAAAAAGCAAGAAATCAGACAACCAAATTCTCAACTCTGTGTGTCTACAGCATTGACTGGATACTTAAAAAACCTGAACTAAACACCTAAACATGTAATGGCAAAATGATAAATACTCTAAGAGTGAGCTAAGCAAAGCCAGGTGATACTTTCCCATGGCAAATGTGCAGAATGGAAAAAGCACTCTTGGAGGAAGGTAAATAGCTTGTTATTTATTTACCAAAATGAAGGACAATCAACATACTAAACTACATAATACTGATTTTTGCAATACAGTTTCAGCAGAGACATCAAGGCTCCCCAAACAGTCCATCAGCTCCTCAAATTAAGAAAAAAGCAGCCACATCTCTGGGTCACTACTTGAAGGACAGTGTCTGGAACACAGCAACTTTTGCATGAGTGAGCCACTGCTGTATCAAACCAACTAGGGTTTGGGTGTTGGCTGTTCCCACTGACTCAGTGGACATGCATTTGAACAAACTCAGGGAGACAGTGAAGGACAGGGAAGCCTGGCGTACTGCAGTCCACGGGGTTGCAAAGAGTTGGACATGACTGAGCAACTGAACAACAACAGTTTGACCTAGCCTACTCTAACTACAATAGTCAGCTCTAACTTTTCTTTGCCTTGATCAACATTAATTTTTTTTCTGCCTTGCCATAAAACTGATAATTCAAGAACACTGAATAAAGCTAACATATATATATATATATGTAAATACACATACATATGTGAGAAGCACCAAGGGCTATCCTAAATATTTAGTTTTAATATACACTATATCAATTGATATTAACTGGTGTCCCATGAGGGAAAAAAAGTGGGGTTTGGTGGTTTTTTTTTTGAATTGTATTATATTTTTTATTGAGTGAAAGATTCTTTAAAATCTTTTTTTTTTAATTTTTTTAGGTCTTTAACTTTTCAACACTGTTTTATCGATTTCTGAGTACAAGTTTTGTACGACTTCTGTGTGTTTTAGAGTAAAGTAAGTTTGGGAAATAAGAGATATCCATTCCTAGGGATTTAAAATATAAAGTCATATATTTTAGGTTCTACACCAAAATAATGGCTCAGATGGTACAGAATCTGCCTGCAATGCAGGAGACCCAGGTTCAGTTTCTGGGTCGGGAAGATTTCCCCTGGAGAAGGAAATAGCAACCCACTCCAGTATTCTTGCTTGGGAAATCCCATGGACAAAGGAGCTTACAGGCTACAGTCCATCCAGTCGCAAAAAATCAGACACAACTGAGCGACTAACACACACACACCAAAATAATAGGTGTAACTTTGCTCAATCCAGCATTTTTCAAGTCAACTAACAATATTTCCATGAAAAAAGACTTTGGGAAATGCTACATTTTATTCCACTCATCCACCCTCCCCCCAGAAGATGATTTGCATACTAGTAAAATCTGTACCCAGCTACTATGGAAATTTATTTGCATTCCCTAAGCAAATATCACCTGGTGAGTGAAGGGGGTGATAATCAAGATACTAACAGAATATCTCAGACATCTGTCAATCGGAACAGACTCTAGGCCATGAAAACTGCCTGTTGTGCCAGGCTATAATTCTTTAATTGATGGGTTGTAGGGAGGCCCAGGATGCTAAAGACAGAGAGGGGTGAGTATTCAGAACAGTGGCTGGCATACACCAACTGCTATTGTTGACACTTTACATCCAGTACTAACTATCAATTGTGCCTAAGAGTAAGTGATAATGTATTTACTTTAAGATTATGGTTTGAACATAGTTTCATCTTCACTTGCCTGAAAGGTTTAAGTTTTGCTTAATAATTTATTTCTGAAGACTTTTTATTTTTCAAAATTGAACAGGTATGGAAGTCCAGAAAAATGTTAAATAGGCATCTATCATGTGGCAGGCACTATGATATGTGTTTTCATAAAAGTAAACAAGAAAACATGTTTTTCTGTAACCCATGAATGTTAAACACTTGACTGATACATACTTGGTAGGCTGAAAACATTGACAATGCAATAGTCTAACTGTGTATTTGACAAAGAACTTTTTCAAAAAACTTTTAAGTCTTTCATTGTATTGAAACTTAAGACAGCATGAACACATCAGTTAATAGTATACCTTTCCTTGTATGGAAAACTATTTGGCTTTGTTGAAAGAGTATCTGAACATAAATTTTATTTTACAGGTAAAAGCGGCTTAGCAAAAGAATATTTTTAAAGGTTATATTCCTCATCAAAACAGATATGTACCACAGGATGCTTTAGAAATTTATGCTCCTCACCACCTGGCATCAACTTATGGAACTCTGTTTTCAATAAGAAGCATTTTTTTTTTTAATTTGGAAATGTTCTGGGACATTAAAACATGTATTCAGAATGGAGTGAAGCAATAGTCAATTCAACTAATCTTCTACGTCTCCTTGACAGCCAAAAATTCGTATCTGTCTACCAACAAGATATGTTAAGCCCTGTTTTAGATCTAAACATCCAAGAAAATGAAATGTTCAAATGACGTCTCAGGACCCTATTTTAAACAAGGTCCTTTAGGTAGCTGAGCTGATCAATAATGACCTAAAACACATCTCAAAAATCTCAGCCACTATCAAATTTATGTAAATGAAGAACATGATAAGATTGATTTAAGAATCGTGCTTGGCTTTGAGAAAAAGCTGCCATCAGTGTTTACCCCTGTATCCTTTAACAAGAAGGCAGAGATTTGAGGCATTATTCCAGAGAAAGATGAGTCCTGGATTTTACCAAACAGGAATTCATTATATTCCTCCATGTTTACTCTTGGTTCTTCTTTTTTACTTTACTCCTTAAAGTATAAACAAATGTCCTTGGAAAACAAGGGAAATATCCAATATTAATGACTGAATAGTTCCATCATCATTTACTAATTCTCACTTTGTTGGAGGCTTTATTCCACTTGGGTTAGCCTTCAGTATTCCAGTATGTGACTCCTTGGTCCAAAATATAAAGCCAAACTCTGTCATCATAAAAGATGATGAAGACATTCTTAATCAGTTCTTGTGGGATAAACTACTCAGATCTGTTGTTTTGCCAGGGTTTGTAATCCTTTCTGTTTAAATTACAACTCAGAGTTCATGAAGTGCTTTCAGATTAAACAGAATTAGATTTAAAATTCTAACTCGGGGGCATATCCCTGACATAATTAGTAGCTAAAATCAATATGGACCCCCATTGTTAGGTGATTACTGAGATAATCCTCAGCTTTAATGCAATATGCTGGGTGAGGCGGTTCCTATTTATGTAATTTATACTCTGTTGTGAGTACTTTGCCTTCAATTGGATTTATTTAATATAGTACTTCTTTATGTCCTTTAAAAAGAGTCAAGGAAATACAGTCTGTCTGTTTGCATAATAAATCAATCATTCCATTACCATTTACTAATTCTATGTTTGTTGGGAGGAATGGGACATTAAGGTAAATTGAATTTCTTACTGACTGAGAGGAAATCAGAAGATAATTAGCTATTATCTTGAAACTTTTCTAAAATGCACATTTACTTCCAGTTAAACATGATGCTGAGCACCAAAGAATTGATGCTTTTGACCTGTGGTGTTGGAGAAGACTCTTGAGAGTCCCTTGGACTGCAAGGAGATCCAACCAGTCCATTCTGAAGGAGATCAACCCTGGGATTTCTTTGGAAGGAATGATGCTAAAGCTGAAACTCCAGTACTTTGGCCACCTCATGCGAAGAGTTGACTCATTGGAAAAGACTCTGATGCTGGGAGGGATTGGGGGCAGGAGGAGAAGGGGACGACCGAGGATGAAATGGCTGGATGGCATCACGGACTCGATGGGCGTGAGTCTGAGTGAANCCTGGGATTTCTTTGGAAGGAATGATGCTAAAGCTGAAACTCCAGTACTTTGGCCACCTCATGCGAAGAGTTGACTCATTGGAAAAGACTCTGATGCTGGGAGGGATTGGGGGCAGGAGGAGAAGGGGACGACCGAGGATGAAATGGCTGGATGGCATCACGGACTCGATGGGCGTGAGTCTGAGTGAACTCCAA
Source organism: Neotragus pygmaeus (assembly GCA_006410875.1). NCBI lineage: Eukaryota > Metazoa > Chordata > Mammalia > Artiodactyla > Bovidae > Neotragus > Neotragus pygmaeus. The sequence continues at coordinate 113,823 of SJYV01036761.1, forward strand.
GAGATGGTGATGAACAGGGAGGCCTGGCATGCTGCAATTCATGGGGTCACAAAGAGTCGGACACGACTGAGCGACTGAACTGAACTGAAGTGAAACATGATGCATTGAATACTTTCTGATACTATGCTTTTAGGAAAGACCATAAAACAGTTGGGGGAAAGATAGAAACAAAATATTGGAGGACGGAGAGCAGATAGACACATCTTCCTGACTCAGCAGACCTGAGAAATTTTAATAGTATAACAGCATTGAAAGAAACTAAGAAGCCAGCCAAGCACTCCCTCAGAATGATTGAAAGAGTCATCGAGAGGGAATGGACCGCCAAAAGAACGGGAAATCGGGCAGGGCTAAAAACAGGAAGGTTGACTGGTAGTCTACCTAAGACTGCTCGAGATCCTCTCTAACCTACAGAGGACTCTAGATTCACTTTCTGGTGATGGGGAATGAAAGGGATGATGGCTAAGGGCTACCTGGGACACAGAGAAAAATGGACACCACACTTTAGATAGGGTGATGACATAAAAGCCACATATTGAAAGGTGAGAGTCCCAGTTTCTCATTCACCCTTGCATCCAGAACTCACGTAACTAATCTTTTAAATCTTTCCCAACAGGCAAGAGTTTGGGAAATTTCTCTCTGGAAAAACACACCAGCCCCAGAGAACGGAGCCACAGGTATTGACAGGGGACTGTAAAAAGAGGCAGAGATGATGGAAATGACCTCACCTATTATCTTACACGAAAGCCCTGCAGTTGATAAGTCACATACAGAATTTCCAATAAGAACTTTTGTATCCCCTTCTTAAATATGAAAAATAGGGGGGGAAAATTCTCAAATAAATCTAAGTGTACTTTTAAAACTGCAGAGGGACTTCCCTGGTGGTCCAGTGGCTAAGACTTCAAGCTCTCAGTGCAGGATGCCCAGGTTCAATTCCTGCTCAGAAAACTAGATCCCACTGCTGCAACTAAAGATCCCACATGTTGCAAGTAAGACCTGGTGCAGCCAAATAAATAATTTGTTTTTAATGCAGAGGGGAAAAAAACTGTGAAAAAGTTTTTTTTTTTTTTTTAAAAAAAGCCCATCATTAATGTTCTCTGATTAATAAGAGAAGAAAGGGGGAAAGTCTATATGAAAGAAGCACTGTCAAAGAGAAATTGCGCTGGATAAACAGACAAGGAAGACTATACAGGATTACTGCAACAAGGATCAAGACTACTTGCAGTAGGGAAGAAAGACAGAACTGAATTCCAAATATAACAGGGAAGTATGTGTGTGCTCAGTCGCTAAGCTGTGTCCGACTCTTCGTGACCCCAAATGGACTGTAGCCCTCCAGACTCCTCTGTCCATGGGATTTCCCAGGCAGGAATACTGGAGTGGGCTGCCGTTTGCTCCTCCAGGGCATCTTCCTGACCCAGGGATCAAACCTGCATCTCCTGTGTCTCCCAAATTGGCAGGCAGGTTCTTTACCACTGAGCCACTGACCAGGAAGAGGAAATAGCAACCCATTCCAGGATTCTTGCTAGGATAATCCCAAAGACAGAGGAGCCAGGAGGGCTACTGTCCATGGGATCACAAAGAGACACGACTGGGCACCCACTTCTTTCACCTGGGAAGCAGTTGAGGATTTATAACATAGGCAGGATGAGGGGGTCGGTAGATGGAGAATCACTAAGAAGAAATCTGTTAGGCATCAAAGGTTGGGAAGATGAGGAATTTGACTGGATACCAAGGATGGGGGGATTCTCCCTAAACTAACTTAGCAGGATTCTTGCTAAAATTGGCTGGGAGCACAGGAGGAGGAATAGCCAAAAAGGGGCTCAGTGGAACTTCGTCATCATTCAGAAATCAAAAGTTAGTTCTAGGGAATTAAAAATATGATAGCAAATGTCAAGGCTTTAATATGAGAACTGGGAGATAAGTACAAAAAAAAAAAAATACTACAGAAAATGGATAAGATAAACAAACCAATCAGATAGGTACTCCTGTTTCTTGCCAAGCCTCCATAACCAGCATAGTGACAGCCTGATAAGTTCCCAGAGACACAAAGGAACAGGGTCTCTATGAACATACCATGTATCTCAGGGCTGGCATGCCACTCATTGAAGTTCAGATACACTCTAGGCCATCAAGACCTGGCTCCGAATGGGTACCAATAGCACGCCACACATTCCCCGTATTCACTCTCTGCGTATAACGTGCTTCCGCGTCAACCCCATAATTACAATATCAAAAAGTCGTGATGGCACCCACCAAAGCTCCAAAGGAATGAATTAAATTTTCAAACATTCAGACATGACAATTACAGCCTTCGTATACTTCNTTTTTTTTTTTTTTTTAAAAAAAGCCCATCATTAATGTTCTCTGATTAATAAGAGAAGAAAGGGGGAAAGTCTATATGAAAGAAGCACTGTCAAAGAGAAATTGCGCTGGATAAACAGACAAGGAAGACTATACAGGATTACTGCAACAAGGATCAAGACTACTTGCAGTAGGGAAGAAAGACAGAACTGAATTCCAAATATAACAGGGAAGTATGTGTGTGCTCAGTCGCTAAGCTGTGTCCGACTCTTCGTGACCCCAAATGGACTGTAGCCCTCCAGACTCCTCTGTCCATGGGATTTCCCAGGCAGGAATACTGGAGTGGGCTGCCGTTTGCTCCTCCAGGGCATCTTCCTGACCCAGGGATCAAACCTGCATCTCCTGTGTCTCCCAAATTGGCAGGCAGGTTCTTTACCACTGAGCCACTGACCAGGAAGAGGAAATAGCAACCCATTCCAGGATTCTTGCTAGGATAATCCCAAAGACAGAGGAGCCAGGAGGGCTACTGTCCATGGGATCACAAAGAGACACGACTGGGCACCCACTTCTTTCACCTGGGAAGCAGTTGAGGATTTATAACATAGGCAGGATGAGGGGGTCGGTAGATGGAGAATCACTAAGAAGAAATCTGTTAGGCATCAAAGGTTGGGAAGATGAGGAATTTGACTGGATACCAAGGATGGGGGGATTCTCCCTAAACTAACTTAGCAGGATTCTTGCTAAAATTGGCTGGGAGCACAGGAGGAGGAATAGCCAAAAAGGGGCTCAGTGGAACTTCGTCATCATTCAGAAATCAAAAGTTAGTTCTAGGGAATTAAAAATATGATAGCAAATGTCAAGGCTTTAATATGAGAACTGGGAGATAAGTACAAAAAAAAAAAAATACTACAGAAAATGGATAAGATAAACAAACCAATCAGATAGGTACTCCTGTTTCTTGCCAAGCCTCCATAACCAGCATAGTGACAGCCTGATAAGTTCCCAGAGACACAAAGGAACAGGGTCTCTATGAACATACCATGTATCTCAGGGCTGGCATGCCACTCATTGAAGTTCAGATACACTCTAGGCCATCAAGACCTGGCTCCGAATGGGTACCAATAGCACGCCACACATTCCCCGTATTCACTCTCTGCGTATAACGTGCTTCCGCGTCAACCCCATAATTACAATATCAAAAAGTCGTGATGGCACCCACCAAAGCTCCAAAGGAATGAATTAAATTTTCAAACATTCAGACATGACAATTACAGCCTTCGTATACTTCAAGGTTTGCAGGGTAAATGATCCCAGGGTAAATTAAAGCATTAATTTATTATTTGAAATCGCCCTCCCCTCATTTCTTTTAACTTCATGTATCAGTTTTCTATTGTGGCTGTAACAAATTACCGGCAATTCAATGGCATAAAATAATATGAATGTATCTGACATATCTGTACGTTAGAAGTCCCACAAGGCCTCACTGGGCTAAATTAAGATGTCAGCAGGGCTGTGTTCCTTTCCAGAAGCTTTAGAGGAGAACATATTGCCTTGTCTTTTCCAGCTTCTGGAGGGAGTCTTCATTCCTGCTCTTATGATCCCTTTCCACCCTCAAAGCCAACAACAGATTTAGTCCTTCTCAAATCACAATGGTGTGGACTTCGGTTTCCCTCTTCCACTATTGTGATTACAATGAGGCTCTCCCTTTTTGCTTTTTCATACTGTTCATGGGGTTCTCAGAGAAAAGTAAAGGAGGAAAGGAAAGATACACACATTTGAATGCAGAGTTCCAAAGAACAGCAAGGAGAGATAAGATAGCCTTCCTCAGTGATCAATGCAAAGAAATAGAGGAAAACAATAGAAGGGGAAAGACTAGAGATTCCTTCAAGAAAATTAGAGATACCAAGAGAACATGTCATGCAAAGATGGGCTCGATAAAGGACAGAACTGGTATGGACCTAACAGAAGCAGAAGATATTAAGAAGACATGGCAAGAATACACAAAAGAACTATAATAAAAAGATCTTCACGACCCAGATAATCACGATATTGTGATCACTGACCCAGAGCCAGACATCTTGGAATGCGAAGTCAAATGGGCCTTAGGAAATATCATTATGAAAAAAGCTAGTGGAGGTGATGGAATTCCACTTGAGCTATTTCAAATCCTAAAAGATTATGCTGTGAAAGTGCTGCACTCAATATGCCAGCAAATTTGGAAAACTCAGCAATGGCCACAGGACTGGAAAAGGTCGGTTTTCATTCCAATCCCAAAGAAAGGCAATGCCAAAGGATGCTCAAATTACCACACAATTGCACTCATCTCACACGCTAGTAAGGTAATGCTCAAAATTCTCCAAGCCAGGGTTCAACAGTAAGTGAACTGTGAACTTTCAGATGTTCAAGTTGGATTTAGAAAAGGCAGAGGAATCAGAGACCAAATTGCCAACATCCCTTGGCTCACTGAAAAAGGCAGTTCCCAAAAAACATCTACTTCTGCTTCATTGACTACACCAAAGCCTTGGCCTGTGTGGATCACAACAAACTGTGGAAAATTCTTCAAGAGATGGGAATACCAGACCACTTGACCTGCCTCCTGAGAAATCTGTATGCAGGTCAAGATGCAACAGTTAGAAATGGACATGGAACAACAGACTGCTTCCAAACTGGGAAAGGAGTATGTCAAGGTTGTATATTGTCACCCTGCATAACTTATATGCAGAGTACATCACATGAAATGCCGGGCTGGATGACGCACAAAGTGAAATCAAGACTGCCGGGAAAAATATCAATAATCTCAGATATGCAGATGACACCACCCTTATGGCAGAAAGCAAAGAAGAACTAAAGAGCTTCTTGATGAAAGTGAAAGAGGAGACTGAAAAAGTTGGCTTAAAACTCAGCATTCAGAAAACTAAGATCATAGCATCCGTTCCCATCACTTCAAGGCAAATAGATGGAGAAATAACGGAAACAGTGACAGACTTTTTGGGGGGCACTCCCAAATCACTACAGATGGTGACATGAAATTAAGACACTTGTTCCTTGGAAGAAAAGCTATGACCAACATAAACAGCATAATAAAAAGCAGAGACATTACTTTGGTGACAAAGGTCCATCTAGTCAAAGTTATGGTTTTTCCAGTAGTCATGTATGAATGTGAGAGTTGGACTCTAAAGAAAGCTGAGCACCGAAGAACTGATGCTTTTGAACTGTGGTGTTGGATAAGACTCTTGAGAGTCCCTTGGACTGCAAAGAGATCAAATCAGTCAATCCCAAAGGAAATCAGTCCGAATATTTATTGGAAGGATTTATGCTGAAGCTGAAACTCCAATCCTTTGGCCACCTGATGGGGAAAACTGACTCATTGGAAAAGACCTTGATGCTGGGCAATATTGAAGGCAGGAGGAGAAGAGGATAACAGAGGATGAAATGGTTGGATGGTATCACCGATTCGATGGACATGAGTTTGAGCAAGCTCTGGGAGTTGGTGATGGACAGGGAAGCCTGACGTGCATTCCATGGTGTCACAAAGAGTCAGACACAACTGAGCAACTGAACTGACTCCCTCTCTGATGTTCCAGGATAATCTCAACATCTCAAGGTCATCTGATTAGCAACTTAATTTCATATACAACCATAATTCTTCTTTGCCACGCAACCTAACACATTCACAGATTCCACAGATGAGGACATGGACACTTTTCGTGAGCCATTATTATGTCCACCACACCCTTATTAAAATTAATTCCCAAAATCTCCCTTTTAAGAAGTGTTGTTCTGGTGACTTTCCTGCGGTGCAGTGGTTGAGAATCCTACTTCCAATTCAGGGGATCTAGGTTCGATCACTGGTCAGGGAACTAAGATCACACATGCCGAGGGACAATTAAGCCCATGTGCTGCAACTACTGAACCACAACTCTGCCATTTATTATCTGGGGGATCTTTGGCAAGTCACCTAGCTTCTTTAAGCACCAAGGCCATCACCTACATGTAAAATGAGTATATTAATAGTGCGTGTGTGTACTAGGTCACTTCAGTCATGTCCAACTCTTTGAGATCCTATGGGCTATAGCCTGCCAGGCTCCTCCATCCATGGGATTCTCCAGGCAAGATTACTGGAGTGGATTGCTATGCCCTGCTTCAAAGGCTCTTCCCAACCTAGGGATCAAACTCTTTACCACTAAGCCACATACTTCCAAGTATGGAGAAGATAAGACAAGATAATCCAAGTTCCTAAGCAGAACATGTGGCACACAACACACAGCAGCTATTTTATCATCCAAAATGCATTTATAGAGTCATCACTCTCTGTTTTATTTGTGTTGGTACGCATACAACCAAATCACAGTATAAAACTCAATTCATAACTCATCCATCTTTTGTTTTCATAAAGCATTTGTTTTACCCTCAAATCCTCAAAATGTTAATAAATATAGATGTGTGATACATGAGGCTTACTTACTGGTGTTCCTACAAGGAAAGGTAATAAGCTAGTTGGTTAAGTATCATATATTAAGAGCTCTGCTGCTGCTGCTGCTAAGTCGCTTCATTCGTGTCCAACACTGTGCAGCCCCATAGACAGCAGCCCACCCGGCTCTCCCATCCCTGGGATTCTCCAGGCAAGAACACTGGAATGGGTTGCCATTTCCTTCTCTGATGCATGAAACTGAAAAGTGAAAGGGAAGTAAGAGCTCGGTTTGGACTAAAAGCTATACTAAATGCAGCGAAAAGCATTATTATTCAAATCAAAAATATATGTGCCAAGCGATGCTGTCCCAGTGGCATCTCAGAGGGCATAAATAGCATTCAACAGAAGACTGTGCAAGAATTGAGTTTTGAGCTAGATCAAAATGGAGAAACAAACTCCTACTAACAAAACTGATGCTAGGAGACTTTTCAGTCTGTGGGCAAGAGCTTGGCAAGGGTGAGGAACGGGGAGTTAAGCAGTCATGACCTACCTGCATGCCACACATGGCAAGACTCGAAAGAGGAGCACAGGGGCTGTAATGGGACAAAACAGTGAAGTAAAAGGAGAAAAACCTCTCCTATAAATCACCCAAGTACATCAAAGGCCACTGCTGCACAAAAATGTGTGTGGTCAGTAGTCATTTCTCTGCTTTCCAAAATGAGAGCTTTCAGCATCTCTCTGAAAATTAAGTGAAAATTGTTATTGTAAGAGAGATTGTAGGTCATTAATGATGACTGCTGAGAAAAGTTCAGCTATTTCTATGGCAGAACATTGAACACAAGGAAGACTTTGGGGAACTAATTATAATATATATTCCTAGACTTTTAAGAATTTTTCAGATTCCTATTTTACTCTCCTGTGAATCAGGTAAAATTGCTAATACACTTGTCTTCCGCGGTGAGGTCTAACAATACACTCAAAATAATGATGCTGAAGAAGATGCCCTTGGAGAAGGATAGATTTCAGGAGATAATTAACTCTGCTCCTTTCCTTTCTCACTCACCCCACACCACTACTGGCACTACTTCCAATCAATTTTAAACTTGAACAAAAATCTATAAGGTTTCAAATGACCAGATGACATGTTTATTTCTACAGTGATTAATTTCCTCAGAAGAAGAGGAAAAATTCCAAAAGATAATAAGATTGGTTTAATTGACACTTTCTAGGTTTGAAGGCAATGAAAACTCTAAAAAGCTTTTCACCTCCTCCATCTCCAACTTCAATTTTAAAGACCAAGAAAAACAAGAGATCAGGAAAAGAAAAGAAGGTAATCCCAGCTCAACAAATCAGAAAAACATGCTCAACATGGAAACAAGTAATATCCCTTTACAATTCTGGATAGGGAATAAGACCAATACCTGAACTTTAAGCTTAGAGCTGCATCAAAAAATTTTGAGTAATTCTCATGTTTATTGGACAGATGAGCAGACATTGACTCTTGGCATACCTGAAATGCATAAACATGATATAGACACAGCCAAAATTGCAAATTAAATAATAAGGAAGTAACATATCCTAAGCCACAGACCCATCCAGAAAAATTAAATGGTTCCATTAAAATAACTCCGCTAGGAAGCCACCTCCAGCTAGGATAGTTTCCTTTATCTCAATCTAGTTTCCATTTCATTAACCTTTGGGTCAGAGCTTCCAGAAAACTGTTGGCCAGGTCTCAAATGGAGAGATAAATGTGAAAAACATTCTGATGAGGGAAGAATTCTGAGGACACAATAGCAGCCAGAAGATCATTTTTAAATCTCCCCCAAACCCTCCATAAAAACACAGCAACTAGGATAAAAACACCAAAAACTTACAAACAATATTTACATTAAACAGTGACAATTAAGTGATGAGATTTCCCCAGGAACCTGAAAATATGAGCAGATAGGAATAAGCCACCAGCAGTCAAAAGTCCCATGTAGAATCCCCTGCAACGCAGGAGAAAAGAGAAAGAAGCGAAGAGTATCTGATGGATTTGGGAACAGGAAAATTCCAAACTTGCCAAGTTCTCAGTGGTAAAGAATCCACCTGCCAATGCAGGAGATGTGGGTTTGATCCCTGGGTCAGGAAGATCCCCTGGAGGAGGAAATGGCAACCCACTCCAGTAATGGGTTTCTCAGTTCAGTTTAGTTTAGTCACTCAGTCGTGTCTGACTCTTTGTGACCCCATGGACTATAGCACACCAGGCTTCCCTGTCCATCACCAACTCCCAGAGCTTGCTCCAATTCAACTACATCAAGTTGGTGATACCATCCAACAATCTCATCCTCTGCGTCCCCTTCTCCTCCATCCTTCAATCATTCCCAGCATCAGGGTCTCTTCAAATGAGTCAGTTCTTCGCATCAAGTGGCTAACGTATTGGAGCTTCAGCTTCAGCATCAGTCCTTCAAGTGAATATTCAGGGTTGATTTCCTTTAGGATTCACTGGTTTGATCTCCTTGCAGTCCAAAGGACTCTCAAGAGTCTTCTCCAACACCACAGAAAGCATCAATTCTTCAGTGCTCAGCTTTCTTTATGGTCCAACTCTCACATCCATACACAACTACTGGAAAAACCATAGCTTTGACTAGACATACCTTCGTCACCAAAGTAATGTCTCTGCTTTTTAATATGCTATCTAGTTTTGTCACAGCTTTACTTCTTGTACTGGGAAATCTCATGGACAGAGGAGCCTGGTGAGCTACAGTCCACAGGGCTGTAAAAGAGTCAGACACAACTTTACAACTAAACAACAACATTACTCACTGGAAAACACAATGGGCTGATGTGAAGACAGTGGCTGAAAATCAGATGAATTCAATACATTTCCATTTGTCCTGCAAGAGGTTCTCAGCAACATCTAAAGGGACTGTAGGAGCTTGGTTTCTACAAAGCCTCAAAACTAATCAGGCAAAGCTCCCTTCCAGAACAAAACCCACAAAACATAAACCACTAGGAGAAGATGCCGACTTCAGCAGGAAAGGGATAATGGAGACGAAAAAAGAAAAGATCCACATTAAAAAGCTGGGGAAGGAAACAGACATAGTTAATTCAGGCAAGGTCATCCAATCAATCCAGCATGGCCATTAAGATAAAGTCAGTTATCCACATTAAATACTTGTTCAATTTTTATCCAGATGTTTGCTATCATGTGGGCAATGACTAAATAAAATGATGCTCAGGTAATGAATACAGGACAATATTATGAATGAATAGACAGTAAAGAATCTGCCTGCAATGAACCGAGTTCAACCACTGGGTCAGGAAGATCCCCTGGAGAATGGAATGGCAGTCCACTCCAGTACTCTTGCCTGGAGAATTCCATGGACAGAGGAGCTTGGCGGGCTACAGTTAGGGGGTCACAAAGAGTTGGACATGACTGAGCGACTAACACTTTTCACACTTGAATGCAGCTTTTTTCAGTTATAAGAATCTGTGAGAAAAACCAATGAACAATTTTATGTCAGAAAGCTAAATACACAAAATATTTTAATGCAACTGACATTCCACCTTCATGATATAACATATAAGGGTAACCAACATTTATGGAGGGTTCAATGTGTTCCAGGCTCCATTACAAGTATTTATAGGAATGACCTCACGAAATCCTGATAACAACCATCACTATTCTCATTTTAAAGACAAGGAACCTGAAACGAGGAGAAGTAATTAGTCCAAGGAAACACAGTTAATCAATGACAAAGCCAGTTCCAATACAGATCTGCTTGATTCCAAAATTAATTTATTTAACATTTATTATTTATAATAAAAACTCCATGTTTTTATGGTTTGAGGTTGAAAATTAAAACCTAGTATTAACAAATAACACATTCCCAAATGACCAGACCTTATATTCACTGTATCTCTTAATAGTTTCTATCAAAAAAACATGGATGAGCAAATGAAAAAAGGCAAATATGTAGACTGGTCCCTTAAATAACCAACAGTCACAGTTTTGCTCATTCATGTCTCTGTAGTTATCTGTGACAAGAGGGCTACTTCAGACAACAAGGACACATCCGCTGCAGATCTCCAAATTCTACTTAAGTTTCAAATATGAGTTCATCCTCTTCTTCCATGTGACTGTCTCCTGTCCCTCTGGAAATCTCTTCTATTTATTTACTTAATTCCTACAACTATACTTATGTATCTAGCACATCAATTCAGTTCAGTTCAGTCACTCAGTCATGTCTGACTCTTTGCGACCCCATGGACTGCAGCATGCCAGGTCTCCCTGTCCATCACCAACTCCCGGAGCTTGCTCAAACTCATGTCCATTGAGTCGGTGATGCCATCCAACCATCTCATCCTCTGTCATCCCCTTCTCCTCCTGCCTTCAATCTTGCCCAGCATCAGGGTCTTTTCCAATGAGTCAGTTCTTCCCATCAGGTGGCCAAAGGATTGAAGTTTCAGCTTCAGCATCAGTCCTCCCAATGAATATTCAGGACTGATTTCCTTTAGGATAGACTGGTTGGATTTCCTTGCAATCCAAGGGACTCTCAAGAGTCTTTTCCAACACCACAGTTCAAAAGCATCAATTCTTTAATGTTCAGCTTTCTTTAGAGTCCAACTCTCACAACCATACATGACTACTGGAAAAACTATAGTTTTGACTAAACGGACCTTTGTCACCAAAGTAATGTCTCTGCTTTTTAATATGCTATTTATGTTGGTCATAGCTTTTCTTCCAAGGAGCAAGTGTTTTTTAATTTCATAGCTGCAGTCACCATCTTCAGTGATTGTGGAGCCCCCCAAAATAAAGTCTCTCATTGTTTCCATTGTTTCCCTATCTATTTGCCATGAAGTGAATGGACCAGACTCCATGATCTTAGCTTTCTGAATGTTGAGCTTTAAGCCAACTTTTTTACTCCCCTCTTTCACTTTCATCAAGAGGCTTTTTAGCTCCTCTTCACTTTCTGCCATAAGGGTGATGTCATCTGCATATCTGAGGTTATTAATATTTTTCCCGGCAATCTTGATTTCAGCTTGTGTGTCATCCAGCCCGGCATTTCACGTGATGTACTCTACATATAAGTTAAATAAGCAGGGTGACAATATAAAGCCTTGACGTACTCCTTTCCCAATTTTGAACCAGTCTGTTGTTCCATATCCAGTTCTAACTGTTGCTTCTTGACCTGTATACAGATTTCTCAGGAGGCAGGTAAGGGGGTCTGGTACTCCAATCTCTTGAAGAACTTTCCACTTCTAGCACATGGTTGAGCATATATTTATTGTCCCAGTAATAATGAGAGCATCTGAAGTAACAGAGACCAGATTTATCCTCCTGCCCAAAACTACCCTGTAAAACAGGGTGTATGAAACAGTGATCTTTAAGACACTGGACAGCAGGCACTGAAGAACAACACTCCCTGAAACATAAGACACAGACAAGCAGAGCCCTACATTTGTGCTGGTACACTGCCTTGACAGAGTTTCTAGGCTGCAGCCCAAGGAGAGGAAAGCCAGGGGGAAGTCAGTTGACTAAACAGGCTGAAAAGACAGAGGGAAAGTCTGGGGAGACCAAGGCAGCTAGAGTATACACAGGGTGCTTCCCAGATGGTGGTAGTGGT
>SJYV01036761.1:126170-150817 GCA_006410875.1 Neotragus pygmaeus
CAGTGATTGTGGAGCCCCCCAAAATAAAGTCTCTCATTGTTTCCATTGTTTCCCTATCTATTTGCCATGAAGTGAATGGACCAGACTCCATGATCTTAGCTTTCTGAATGTTGAGCTTTAAGCCAACTTTTTTACTCCCCTCTTTCACTTTCATCAAGAGGCTTTTTAGCTCCTCTTCACTTTCTGCCATAAGGGTGATGTCATCTGCATATCTGAGGTTATTAATATTTTTCCCGGCAATCTTGATTTCAGCTTGTGTGTCATCCAGCCCGGCATTTCACGTGATGTACTCTACATATAAGTTAAATAAGCAGGGTGACAATATAAAGCCTTGACGTACTCCTTTCCCAATTTTGAACCAGTCTGTTGTTCCATATCCAGTTCTAACTGTTGCTTCTTGACCTGTATACAGATTTCTCAGGAGGCAGGTAAGGGGGTCTGGTACTCCAATCTCTTGAAGAACTTTCCACTTCTAGCACATGGTTGAGCATATATTTATTGTCCCAGTAATAATGAGAGCATCTGAAGTAACAGAGACCAGATTTATCCTCCTGCCCAAAACTACCCTGTAAAACAGGGTGTATGAAACAGTGATCTTTAAGACACTGGACAGCAGGCACTGAAGAACAACACTCCCTGAAACATAAGACACAGACAAGCAGAGCCCTACATTTGTGCTGGTACACTGCCTTGACAGAGTTTCTAGGCTGCAGCCCAAGGAGAGGAAAGCCAGGGGGAAGTCAGTTGACTAAACAGGCTGAAAAGACAGAGGGAAAGTCTGGGGAGACCAAGGCAGCTAGAGTATACACAGGGTGCTTCCCAGATGGTGGTAGTGGTAAAGAACCCACCCGCCAATGCAGGAGACATAAGAGACATGGGTTCCATCCCTGGGTCTGGAAGGTCCCCTGCAGTAGGTAGTGGCTACCCACTCCAGTAGTCTTGCTTGGAAAATACTATGGACGGAGGAGTCTGGCAGGCTATGGTCCACGGGATATCAAAGAGTTGGACACAACTGAAGCAACTTGGCACATAGAGTACACGCAACAGAATACCAAAAAGGAGAGATTTCATAAATAGAAAACTCCAGAGATCTGCAAATCTCTCTAAAAACGATAAGCAAGGTACTGATTTACACATAAAAGTGAGGAAAGGCTCTGAAGCTGGAGAAAGAACCACTTGAAAGGATTAGAATGAACAATACCTAGAGTTCACCTAAGGCTGAGAAGAGTGCCTCTTTTTTCAAGGCAGACAAGGAAACATCACAATGAATAGGTCATTGGATAGGATACTCACAGGAGTGCTGCCTTAGAAGAGGGGGATAATTACCCTAGACTAACACACCTCTTGGGTTCTTTCATGTGGCTCGGTGGTAAAGAATCCACCTGCCAATACAGGAGATCTCTGAGTCAGGAAGATCCCCTGGAGAAGGAAATAGCTCCCCACCCCAGTATCCTTGCCCAGGAAATCCTATAGAGAGAGGAGCCTGGTGGGCTACAGTCCATGGGGCCTCAAGAGTCAAACACAACTTAGTGACTAAACAACAACACAGTTCTAGGTGAGCTGAAAATCTTTAAAATAAAACCTGGTAGGGAGTAAACTGTTTCCAAATAACTGCATTCCAAAATAAAGCACAAAATTACAGGAATACAAAATGTCTGTCATCCTATTAAAAATTATCAAGCACAAAAATAAGCAGAAAAGCATAAACTTTAATAAGGAAAAAATTCAACTAAAAGTGACACAGAAATGACAGAACTGTTAGAATTAAAAGACAAGGACATTATGAGAGCTGTGATAACTATATTTCACACCTGCAAAAACTTAATAGAGACACTGAAGACATATAAAAAATTCAAATCAAACTGCTAGAGATGAAAACACAATGTCTAGAAGGAAAAATACACTGGAAGGGATAAGTGTCAGGTTAGATATTATAGAAGAAAATATTACATTGAAGGCATATTAATAGAAACTTTCTAAAATGAAATATGGAGAAAAAAAGCTTTTTAAAACTAGAGACTGAGTGAGTGGTGGGACAACTTTAATAGATCTAGCATGTGTGTGCTGGAGTCCCAAAGAAGAGGAGATAGGGAGTGAAAAAATTTGAATGAAGAACTGATGAATATATTTCAAATTTAATTAAAATCAAGAAGCTCTTCTTAAGCACAAGAAATATGAGAAAATGACACCAAAGCACCACATAATAAAAATTACTCAAATCTGTGATAAAAAGAAAAACTCTTAAGGCAGTCAGGGAAAAAAACACATTATATACACAAGAGCAAACATAAGGTTGACAGCAGACTTCTCATTGGAAACAGGGTACAGGAAAAAGCATGGTGCAATATCTTCAAAGTAATAATAGAAAAATATGTCAGTATGATTGTCTTTGTATTAATAGAAAGTATAATGAAATCTACATAAAAGCAACTAGAACTAAGAAGTGAGGCTTGCAATTTTCCCGGATCAATACACAAAAACCAACTGTATCTCTCTATATAATCAATGAGTAATTAGAAATTAAAATTCTAATTTTAAATTAGATTTAATTAAATTTTAATTAAAATTAAAATTCAAACAAAAATACAATTTATAACAGCATTAAAAGTACAAAATACCTAGAGACGAGTCTGACAAAANTCTCTCTCTATATAATCAATGAGTAATTAGAAATTAAAATTCTAATTTTAAATTAGATTTAATTAAATTTTAATTAAAATTAAAATTCAAACAAAAATACAATTTATAACAGCATTAAAAGTACAAAATACCTAGAGACGAGTCTGACAAAATATGTATAATACAAAGATGCAAATGATGCAAAACCTATACACTGGAAACTATAAAACAAGAATGCTTGCCAACAAGAATGTTTAAAGACCTAAATGAAGAGATACATCATGTTTATAGGTTAGAATATACAATATTTCTCTGAGGTCAATTATCCTTAAATTGATCTTTAGATCCCCCCAAAATATTCCAGAACACTGTTTTGTAAAAATTGGTAAGTTAACCCTAAAATTTATATGGCAATTCAAGGAACCTGGAAGAGCCAAAACAACTTTGAGAAAGAATAGGCAAATGAGAGGACTTAATTTTAAGACTTATCATAAAGCAACTGTATTTAAGATAGTCTGGTGTTGGCACAAAGATACACAAATAAATCAAAAGAATACAGTAAAGAGTTCAAAAATAAATTTATATGGCATAAACAATGGACTCATGTTTGCCTTTTTCCATTTCTATCTTTTTTAATAGACTATTTTTAGAGTAGATCTACCAATGGGGAGAGAGAAGATGGGGTGGGGCATTTAAGGGTAGAGGATTAAGAGATATAAACTATTATGTTTAAAATAAGCTACATGGATATACTGTACAAGAATATAACTAACATTTTATAATAACCACCAGTTCAGTTCAGTCCCTCGGTCGTGTCTGACTCTTTGCGACCCCATGAATCGCAGCACGCCAGGCCTCCCTGTCCATCACCAATTCCTGGAGTCCACCCAAACCTATGTCCATTGAGTCGGTGATGGCATCCAACCATCTCATTCTCTGTCTTCCCCTTTTCCTCCTGCCCTCAATCTTTCTCAGCATCAGGGTCTTTTCCAATGAGTCAGCTCTTTGCATTAGGTGGCCAAAGTATTGGAGTTTCAGCTTCAACATCAGTTCTCCCAATGAACACCCAGGACTGATCTCCTTTAGGATGGACTGGTTGTGTCTTCTTGCAGTCCAAGAGACTCTCAAGAGTCTTCTCCAACACCACAGTTCAAAAGCATCAATTCTTTGGCACTCAGCTTTCTTTATAGTCCAACTCTCACATCTATACATGACTACTGGAAAAACCATAGCCTTGACTAGATGGACCTTCATTGGCAAAGTAATGTCTCTGCTTTTTAATATGATGTCTAGGTTGGTCATAACTTTCCTTCCAAGGAGTGTCTTTTAATTTCATGGCTGCAATCACCATCTGCAGTCATTTTGGAGTGCAGAAAAATAAAGTCAGCCACTGTTTCAACTTTTTCTCCATCTATTTGCCATGAAGTGATGGGACCAGATGCCATGATCTTAGTTTTCTGAATACATAGATTTAACTTAAAGGATGGTTTTTGCTATTTTTCCTACATACATTTGGAAGACAAAATGTCTGAACTTTTCTAAAAATATCTCCACATTCTAAGTAAAATACAAGTAATCTTAATAATCTTTCAAAGAAGGAACCAAAACAGATTTCAAACATTCCTATAAGATAGTCAAACCAAGACAAAAATAATGAGAAAAATAAAATTATCAATCCAAACTGCAAGAACAAACTAAGTAGGTAGCTTCTCAAACTATTAGGAAGGAAAAGAAAATCTTCACCAGAGAAAATTCTTCTAAGTATTATTTATAAGGGGTGGCTCACACTTTATCTCAGAATTTTTACCCAGAAATCTCAAGATTTATTATTCTATATTTTGTTACCTTTTCCAAATACTTTTAAAATCATGAGTAGACACTAAATTTTAATAGTAAATCTTAAAATAATGAGGTTCATATTTGGAAAGTACTCACAAGTCAGTCTGAATTTTAAGAAGGCTTTCAAAAGAGAAACGTGAGAAACGACTCCAAATTTTTTTAAATTGCTTTTTCCCAAAGGTTTCAGAGCCCTCACCAGTAGAGTTGTTACAAGCTAATGAAATCTCATCACTGAACCCAACAAAGGAAAAAAAATCTCCACATACTTTCCAGTGTCCAAAGGGTTTATGAAGACTCATAATGCAGGAACTGCTTTTTCAAATTGAACCCTAGAGTTTTGTGCATTTAACTTTACTAAGGGCTTCCCTGGTGGCTCAGACAGTAAAGAATCTTCCTGCAAAGCAGGAGACTTGGGTTTGATCCTAGGGTTGGGAAAATCACCTGTGGAAGGGAATGGTTACCCAGTCCAGTATTCCTGCCTGGAGAATTCCATGGACAGAGGAGGGTCCTCTAGGTTTGAAGCCAGGTTTACCAGCCTGGCATAAAAGCAAAAAATACATGAATTCTAGTCTTGATCAGCCATTACAAACTACATCAAATTATGTTAATGAGTTTACTTCTCTATAATTCTTTACTGAAATTTGGGACATTAGTCTGGAAATTTCTCACACTGTCATCATTTTGTGACTATGTCTGCTGCTGCTGCTAAGTCACTTCAGTCGTGTCCGACTCTGTGCAACCCCATAGACGGCAGCCCACCAGGCTCCCCCGTCCCTGGGATTCTCTAGGCAGAGCCACTGCCTTCTCCCATGACTATGTCTATTAAGACAGTATGCTTTCAGCACCATGGACAGTTATAACAAGACTGAAAAGGTCACTGACTCAAGCAGAAAAACAAGGGTTGTTTTAGATATCATAGAGGCAAAATTTCAAGTTAATATGGTGTTTATGATAATAAGGAAATTTGTCCAATTTAATTTTTTGTAACAACCTTTCAAAATTATGAACATTTTGGAATATAATACAATTTGTGAAGAAAATGTCTGTATCTGTGTTCCAATTAATAGGAACTGAAGATTTATACAGAAAGTTCCTTAGAAGATATAAATATATACACAAAAAGTAATTTTAAAAAGTGAATTTAAAGTACATTAACTTTTATGTTCTTCAATTGAATATTAGTAATTAGAAAATAATGAACAATTTCATCTGTATCAGTGAAAAATGTCAGACTCATATAAATATTATTAGTCAGCTTAAACAATGTTAAAGTTGTTATAATATATCTTAGAATTTACAATCAAAGTCATCCTAAAATATTTTAGGATCCAATGCCTTCCCTAAAGATGGGCAAAATCACATTCTAACATCTCTTTCTATCCACTTCAATATTTAAAAGCAATTAGAAGTCAGGTTAAAAGAAAAGCAATTTGGTAAGCCTTCAAGACCAAAGAGAAGGGGGAAAGGAGTTCATCCAAAAAAAGTATCTTCTATCTTTAAGTATGTACATTCACAGAGACCAGTGTTTTTCAAGTTTTCTTGCTGATGGGGAAAGAGGAAGATCTGTGGAAAAGGTATGGTGTGGCTTTATGACTTTAATCATTTCATTAGTTCTGTAAGCCTTCTATTCGGGAAACACTGTAATGTGCTGAGGATACAGTACTGAAGAAATACACAGTTCTTCTCACTGTCTAATACTAAAAGCTTCTTGGTAGGACAGTCACTCCACATTTGCAGAAGTGTGGAATGAAGACAGTGAATTTAGAGACAGCAAGAAAACCTGCTGCACCTCTTCAAAGGCACAGCTTTCTACTCTCACAATACAGAAAATGGAGACATGGACATAGAAAACAGACTTGTAGACACCCTGGGGGAAGGAGAGGGTGGGACTAATTGAGAGAATGGCATGAACACATATACATTATCATATATAAAACAGATAGCAGGCGGGGATGTGCTGTGTGACACAAGAAGCTCAACCCAGTACTCGTGACAACCTAGAGGTGTGGGGCGGGGTGTGGAGATGGGGAGGGGAAATATGCATACCTGTGGCTGATTCACGCTGATGGATGGCAGAGGCCAACACAATACTGCAAAGCAATTATCCTCCAATTTAAAAAAATTAGGAAAAAGAGAAAACAATAAAGGAGAGAGAGAAAAAGAGGAAAAAAGCAGGGAGTTGGCTGTGCATTTTCACAAGTGGCAGTTCTTACCATTTTAGAAGGAAGAAAAGAAGGAAAAAGTGGCAGATATATGTAGAGAGCAATTCCCCTCACTCACAGCTATGGCCTAATCTGAGGCCTATAATCTCTAGGACTCAGGGGCCTCTGTCTTGGGGTCAAATGAGGCAGAGGAGTCATTTGATAGGATGAGTAATAAGTTAACATTCAGTACTCACCCCAGAGGACTATGGCATAACTTTCTATTTAACTTTCTTTCTGGAGGAAATATCATTATCAAAGTACAACTTTTACATAAGGGTCAGCATGAAGATGATATTACCTTTTCAACAGGCCTTTTTCTCTGAAAGTTCCCCCATTCAAAAGATAATTAAGCCAATCTTGGCATTTGCTTTACAAAGGACCCATTTATGATGTTTTAAAAGGAATGGTATGTATTTGTAGCTTTGCATTATACAGGGGCAAAACTGATAGCTCAAAATTCTAAACAATGCATGTAATATAATAATATGCAGCATTATCCAGGAAAGCAGGATTGAAGAAAAGACTCTCCTAGCACCTTGCAAAGGTACAAGAAAATTAACACATCTGGTTGATGTGAGTCACTGTTTTTATGGATCAAAGCACAAAAACTGAAGCCAACAAACCGCTTATATTTATTAAACTTCAAGGCTTATATATATGAAAATTGATGATATTTCATAGTAAAAATTGATTAAAATCAATCTACTATTAATTTGCTTACCTAAACAGTTTTAGTCTTTAATTTATTAAAAAGATAATAATGAAATAACAATTCAATTTTTCTGTATGCAAACCTAAATAGAAGAAAAAAAAAAGCTGTCACTATGCTCACATACAATGTATAGCAAAGTAATGTTTCCACTGTGTGAGTCATCAAGCCCAGCAATTATGAACTGGATAAAACAACAACAGGAGTGAATTCCCATTCCTATTCCTGAAGTACTACAAGAACATCTATCATGATTTCATTTATTTACTGGCCAAATCTTCACTAAGCAATGATCATTTTCCCCATCCACTATGCAAAGAGGTAGAAAAGACTATGAAAGAAATGTAAATTTTCACTCGAAGTCAGAGGTTTACACTTTAATTGAAGAGGTTATCTTGCAGGTCTTCCTAACAGTTGACTAAAACAGGAAATTTTATCCTGTTGGTGTTCCAATTGGAACATAATCTTTATCCAATATAACAGCATTAGGCTGCTGTTATCTTAAGGGTAGAAACATTTACATTCTCCATATAACAACTACACCAGTTCATAGGGAACACACACCACGGACCCAGTAGAAAATCAAACATTTTTATCATATGAATCAGTGAGGAGATTTCAGCTCCCCAAAAACTCTTTTTAAGTTAAACACATTCAGAGATTAGGGTTGCTTTCTGAATATGTTTATAATCCATCATTCAGCACAAATATAAATTATATTTTCTGAAACTAAAAGTACTATACAGCAAAAAAAACCTCTTTATGAATAGACCAGTTCCAAAACAGTGTTAACATCTCCAAAACATTGTTCTATGTAGCTAAATTGATGCGACAGATGAATGAATTATCATAAACTGAAATTTTTCACTTGCACTTAATTTCCTGTTTAAAATAAATCAAAACCCACAACACCATGTTTAGGTATATTTCTAGTTCATTGCAAGCTGACCAGTTAAAGTCAAATCCATGTGTTCTGCTTCATGGAAACTAAATTTGATACCTTTCCACAATCGGGAGCACTATGAACCATGTCAGAGTCACAAGACATGATTCAAGACTCAGCTTTGCCACATACTTGCTAAGCAGCTGACCTTGGGCAACTCACCTAACTCTCTTGACAATTCAGATTCCTCACCTGCAAGCTGAGAAGTTGAGGTGCAATGCATTCAGCTTCCCACTCTATCTCTAAATGCTCCACTGTTAAGATTCTGGCATTTACTGAAGTTCTAGTAATACATCACTCGACCCAAACAACATTCCAGGTAACCACAATCACAAGCCACATCTTTACACATCATTCTTGTGATTTCCCACTTTGACTTGAATAGGTAGCAAGGTACACAGCATTTTTATGAACTGGCAGAAATTTTACAAGTCAGTAATTCAGATGGCCACTTTGATCTTCCAAGAGGATGTTGCTAATGTTCCTCTATCATTCAGGGTCCTCATAGGAAACAGATAGATGCTACACTCAAATTGGATAATTTGAGAGACATTCAGTAAAATTTTACAAAGATGCAGGAAAGGTATAAGAAAAACCACAAGGCATGGTACAATGTCTTGGGACTAGTAACGTGCCCAAGCATGACACCTCACTCCAGTATTCTTACCTGGAGAATCCCCGTGGACAGAGGAGCCTGGCGGGCTATAATCCATGGGGTCACAAAGAGTTGGACACAATTGAGCAATTGAATGCAGCACAGCACCCCCACTTCAAGTAGCAAGAAAAGGGGAGAGTGGCAGGAAGCTAGAGACAGACGGGCTATGTGGAGAGGACCATCTTACAGGAGCTGTGATCTTAGGTAGTGGGAACCAACCAGCTCAAGGTAGCCTAGAAAACTGTGAGTCAGGGTGATAAACATCTTGCCCTCATGATCTCCACTCCCTCCAATCTCTAGCCAACGCTCTCCACTGGCTAAAGCCAATAATTAGATGCTGAGGCCAAGAGAGTTCTGTGGATGTATTTCATACAGGTTGATTTCCTGGAGTCCACAGTGGGGAAAGATCAAGAAATAAAGGTGCAACGGGAAACAGATCTAATACCATCCTCTTTCCTCTAAGTAGGCTAGATTCTCATAAAGTTACACTAGTCCCACCTTTGCCTGAAGCTTCTTACATGGTATCATGAGTACGAACCAGTGTCTAGTGAGTTCACGTAATGTGCTGGATCCCTTCCAAATCCTGACAGTGTATTTAGTGTTCAGGCAATCTTTATTCTAACACCAAGAGCCTATTAGAACTCTCTAAAGCAGTCATCTGAGGTAATTTTAGATCTCAACAGGTTTTCACAAAGAATGTAAGCAAACCAATTGCTTAAACTGGAAGAAACATCAATGTTAGTAAAGATTGATTTTCTATATTCCCCCTCTCTAATTAGTTGTTCTGGACATCAATGAACTGCACCAAAAGAGCCACAGCGATTTCTCTGATGAAGCAGTTCCAGCAAACTAGAAAGGCTGGAGCACAGCATTTTTAACTCTTTGATAGGGTAGGAAAAGCCATGCTAAGCTGTAGACAATAATGAAATGTTCCAGGAGATAGCAGAATAAAAGTAGATAACAGGAGAAGGGACTTCAAAGTGAGGATTTAATTTAAACCTCTGGTCTAGAAAAGACAAAACACATATTCATCAGCATAGAAAGAAAAATATTACTAATTGGATACTTTGCTACCATGTGCTAGGGCCTATACTGAGTGTTTTCATGTCATAACTCATAAAACCTACAAGGAAGACCAGTGAGATTTTTAAACAACATTATACATATAAGGAAAGTGATATGCTAAAGGTACTGCAAAATAAATTAGAAAATCCAATAAAGAGGGCTGGTTTTAAAAAGGTTTTATGTCTGACGTGACCTCAGACATAATTCCACCTTTTATCATTTTAAATCATTTCTGGTGTCTTGGCAAGTTGTAAAACACAAATGACAATTTATTTTGCCTATTTATCGTTATCAATCTAGAAAAACAGATTCTCTTCTGAAATCAACTCCTTCTTTTGGAAAAGATTTTAAATCGTTGCCACAGCACTTGGAAGCATTCTTGGGAAAGAACCTGTGAAATCTTGTCCCTAGAATAGGCATGGTGGTTTCCTACCAGACCTCAGCTCAGAACTGTTCCCTGTTTTTGCACTTAGAGATCAAATCTCTTCAAGTAAACATGAGGAAGAGCTTATGCATTATTCCTTTTGTAATTCTTACAGCATCAAGTACATGAATAGGGCAAATAATTGGGATTAAATAAATACTTGTTCAATGAGTAATCAGCATAGCGCAGTATGTGATGGGCAAGAGACTTCAGAAAGAAAAATAAACATTAGTTTATTCACCCAGAAAAAAAAAAATTTTAACCAATCTTTGATCACCACTAGAGTATGGCATCTAACACAGTTTTCATATACCAGGAACAAAGTATATATAGAAGGTACCTTCTCTTGGGCATTTCCCATTCCCATCACATGTCCATTCAATGTCCACCTCACTTTCAAAAAATTAACAGGAGAAGAACCAGGCTAAAATGTAAATCAAGCCCAACAATGAGGTGGAAATTTTTTTTAAATAAGCAGCAGAAGTAAGGTAACACCTAACACTAATTATGCACCAGGCATAGTGCTTAACACTTTATATTTATTTTCTCATTTAATCCTCATGGTAATCACCATCCTCAGTTTACAGATAAAGAGACCCTGAAGGTTAGAGAAGTAACTTGCCTATGTTCACACAATAATAAGTGATGAGAGACAGAGTAGAGATTTGGCTTAAACTCTAGAAGATAATCATTAAAGAGCAGACTTTGGTACCAATAAAGATTCAGGGAGTGGGTGATGGAGTCATTATAGGGAAAACTAACATATCTGAGACTTGG
Source organism: Neotragus pygmaeus (assembly GCA_006410875.1). Lineage (NCBI taxonomy): Eukaryota > Metazoa > Chordata > Mammalia > Artiodactyla > Bovidae > Neotragus > Neotragus pygmaeus. The sequence continues at coordinate 137,406 of SJYV01036761.1, forward strand.
TTGCTTCCTGACACTAGTCGGGGTGGGGAGAGCATCACAGTTAACAACCACCTTTCCCTGGAAAGAGTGGGGGACTAGGGAATGAAGAGAACTAACATATCTGAGACTCAGTTGTCTCCTTATACTGGCGGCAGGGAAGGGGAGGCATCACATTTAACACTCAGCTTGCCCTGGGAAGAGTAGGGGAACTTGAGAACACAGCTCTCCTCCTGGCTGAGGTTGTCTCGGGATGTCTGCTATATCTCGATGAACCTCAGCTTCTGAATCTTTCAATTATCCCACATGCTGTACCTTAGGAAGGGTTTGTCTCGAGACAAAAATTGATTGGTTCTCGACAGGCCTTGGCTTAGGAGCTCTTCATTCAATGATACAAAGAACTCGAAGAGATGGGGCTGATGGGGCTGGTTAGAGACGGCAGGTGGAATTTATGCTAATTTTGTGGGAAAAAGAAGGGATTGGAAAAGATTTTAGAAACAGATCATCAAAGATAGTCCCCTCGCTTTATCCCAGGGATGTAAGGATTCTTCAACATTCACAAATCAATCAATGTGATACACCACATTAACAAATTGAAAGATAAAATCCATATGATTATCTCAATAGATGTAGAGAGAGCCTTTGACATTTTAAATCATTTCTGGTGTCTTGGCAAGTTGTAAAACACAAATGATAATTTATTTTGCCTATTCATCATATCAATCTAGAAAAACAGATACTCTTCTGAAATCAACTCCTTCTTTTGGAAAAGATTTTAAATTGTTGCCACAGCACTTGGAAGCATTCTTGGGAAAGAACCTGTGTAATCAATATCCATTTATGATTAAAAAAAAAAAAAAAACCTCGAGAAAGCAGGTATAGAAGGANAAAGACTCTGATGCTGGGAGGGATTGGGGGCAGGAGGAGAAGGGCACGACTGAGGATGAGATGGCTGGAGGGCATCACCGACTCGGTGGATGTGAGTCTGAGTGAACTGCAGGAGTTGGTGATGGACATGGAGGCCTGGCGTGCTGCGATTCATGGGGTCCCAAAGAGTCGGATACGACTGAGCGACTGAACTGAACTGAATGTATAGAAAACTGAAATGAACATTCTTCTTATAATAATAATAACAAAACAGAAAAAGTAGTAAAACATAACTATTGAAGATTTTTGATAACAAGTTGCAGAGAAATAGAATGCAATCTAAGAGGAGATAGGCTCCTTTGAAGAGACAGGACACAAGTGGTCATTCAAATGCTGCGGAGCACAGAAGGGAAAAGTAAGAAAACTCAGATATAAAAGTTAAAGTCTTAAAGGTTGAATATGGACTATTTAGGAGAGAACATAATACTTGGGAAGAGGCAAAAGGGAATTTATACTAAAAGCAACTATTAGGAAGGAAATAATTTAAATGGAAAATAGAAAACAACTAAAATTTAAAACAGAAAAACATAGACAAAACTATTGAAACTAAAAGTAGTNACTATTTAGGAGAGAACATAATACTTGGGAAGAGGCAAAAGGGAATTTATACTAAAAGCAACTATTAGGAAGGAAATAATTTAAATGGAAAATAGAAAACAACTAAAATTTAAAACAGAAAAACATAGACAAAACTATTGAAACTAAAAGTAGTTTTCTTGAAAAGAATAATACCATTAATGAACTTCTAGCCTACTGAACATGAAAAAAGGAGAAAAGACACAAATTACAAACATTAGGAAAGGAAAGAGGTAATGAAAAACTAGAGCCACTGGATAAATTACAAGAAAATAATGAGATGTTGCAAATAATTCTCTGCCCACAGATTTGAAAATTTTGATAAAAGGATCAAATTATTTGAAAGATACTAACTTCCAAAAGCTCACTGAAGAATAACAGATAATCGGAATAGTTTATACCTATTAAAAAAGTTGAACTTATAGTTTAAATCATTGTAACAAAACTACAGATTCATGTGGCTTCTCTGAGAAATTCTGCTAAACACTTAAGGAAGAAATAATGCCAATTCACCACAATCTCTTCTGTGATATAGAAGAGGAGTGAGTATATCTTAACTAATTTTAGGAAAGAAAGATTACCTGGTTCTGAAATCAGAGTAGAAATCACAAGAAAAAAAAAGACATAGATTAATATTAATCATAATCATAAAGGCCAAATATTAATCATAATCATAAATGTAAAAAATGTTATACATATATCACTAAATGCGGTGTATCCAAGAAAAGCAAAAGTGATTCAGCAAGTTGATCAGATAGACTGAAAAAGAGAAGCAATTAATAAAATTTAGCATTACTTTATGATACAATTTCAGGAAACGTGGAATAGAAGAGTACTTCTTAATCTGATTAATGAAATCTATAAAAAGACCTACCAGCTAACAAAATACTTAGTGATGAAAGACTGAAAGTATTCCTTTTAAGAAGGAAGCAAGGCAAATATATTCTCTCCTACTTGATATCATTCTGGAGCACATATTGGTTTAGGACTCACATTAGTCAATTTTTATCAATTCATTTTCACTTAACTTTTAAAGGCCCTAGAGTCCAAATGCAGTCACATTGTGAGGTTAGGGCTTCAATATGTGAATTTATTTAAGGGGACACAGTTTAGTCCATAACACTATTAAACACTTATGTAATAAAAGAATAAATGTTTTAAATCAATGACCAAAGTTTCGTGTTAGAAAACTAGTAAAACAAAATAAAACCCCCCAAAAAATACAAAATAATGAAGTGTAGAAATTGATGACATAGGAAAGGGAATAATAAAGTAAAAATATAGGTTTTTAAAAAATATTTCAATAAAAGTAATGACTGTCTTACTCAACTCGCCAAGTAAATACAAACAAAAAGGACATAAAATTGCTTATATCAGGAATTGTCAGTATCAGGACAAAATGGATAAATTTAAGGCAAGAAACAAACCACTAAAGCGCATTCAATCATACATACATACATGCATACATATGTACATACAACCTGAATAGTCTTACTAAACCCATAGAATTCCTAGATCAAAACCTTCTCACAAAAAATGTTTTAGGTCCAAATGGCTTCAACAAATGAATTTCCTCAAACATTTAAGGAAGAAATTATTGAAATTCTATAGAAAATATTCCACAAAATATGAGTAGGGAATACTTTTAAAGTCATTTCAGGAGGCTAGCGTTACCCTGATAGCAAAACCAGAAAAAGACATTGGAGGAATTTCCATACCAGTATCACCCATGAATATCGATGCAAATATCTAGCCAAATATTTCCAAATGAAATATAGCTATGTGTAAAAAGTATACTATATTATGAACAAGAGGGCTTTATCCCCAGAAAGCAAGTATGGTTTGTCATTCAAGATCAATCACTGTAATTCATTATATCAAGAGATGAAAAAAGAAAATCTATATGATTTTCAGAATATATTCATAAAATATTTAACAGAAGTCAATAGCTTTCTGTGATATTCACTCTCAACAGTTTAGGAATAGAAAGATATTTCTCTAACATGATAAAATGCACCTACAAAAACTGATTAGCATCATATTTAATATTGACATCTGAAGGCTCATCGCCCAAGCTTGTAGGCAGAGCACTTTTATTTCTGAATGTACTGAAGAGCCTAGTCAGAATAAAATGCCAAGAAAAGAAATAGACGTTAAATAAAACTAACTTTATTCACAAAATTTCTGTTTTAAAAAAAATCTACATAAAACTATTGGAAGAAATAACTGTGTTTAGCAATGTCACATGATATAAGGCCAATCAATATACAAGAATCAATTTTAGTAATTACTAGCAATAAAAATTGGAAATTGATATAATATAAAAAATGACCAACATATAAAAAAATCTTGATAAAATGGACTACTTCAAAATTAAAAAAAGAAACACTTCTTCTTTAAAAGACACTGTTAAAAAAATGAAAAGCTAAGCCAAAAACTGGGAGAAAATAATTACAAAACATTTTATTTCAAATATATAAAAAACCAAACAATTCAATACTAGAATTAATGATGATTATAAATGGAGAATAATTTGAAGAGATAATTCATCAAGAAAGAGATATGGTTGTTGCATAAATTTATTAAAGATGCTCAACAGCATTAGTCATTAGGAAAATATGAATTTAAAACACAAGTGAGATACTAGTGTACTCTTATTAGAATGACTAAGATTAATGAAAACATCTGACATTATTAAGTAAATAACTAAGGTGGCTTGAAATCTCATACATGCAGAATAGAAGAAATAAAAGTATAGAATTCTAGATCTATTTAAGAAAAGAGGTTTCTTATAAAGAAAAGAATTTCTTGTAAAGTTAGAGGGGAAATTATGTAACAAAACATATGGTTACATAAAGACTTGTATACAAATATTTATTGCACTGTCAAGAATAATAGCCAAAATCTAAAAATAATGCAGTGTTTATAAGTTGTGAATGATTAAACAGAATACACAATATCATTAAAATGGAATATGTCTCAGCAATTTAAAAGGTATGATGTTTTGACATATGTAACAACATCAGTGAATCTCAAAATTTTTTGCTAAATGAGAGGCAGGCACCAAAGACTTTATGATTCTGTATTAAAGTTCATAAAATAATCATAGCAAGAAGAAGCAAATCACTATTTTCTAGGGGCCATGGGTTTGAGGGAGGGAGAGGATTGACTGCTAAGAGAAAAAGGAGGCTTGTAATGAAGGAAATTTTCTAAATCTTTATTGTAATGGCAGTCATGAAACTATGCACATTAGTCAAAACTCATTGACCCATGTACCTAAAATGGGTTAATTTGATTTTGTATAAAATATACCTCTGTGAATTGATTAAAATGTAAATATTTAAAAATGCATAAAATAGAAATAATATTTGTGTTAGACATACTATGGAGGAAATTTTGCCTATCTTATTGAGTTTGTGTTTTTATAAACATTAAATAAGATTATGTGCATAAAATTCTTAGAACATTGTCTGAAAGCAGTGAGTACTCAATACTGGCAATGAATACTATTAATGTTAAAACTAAGAAAAAAGCGCAAAACCTCTTTGATGATATACTTCAAGGAGCTGAGGAAAATATTGTAAGATTCAAATAGTTCAAGTGTTATCACTTATATGCATATTTTACTTTAAGACTATATTCATGCAGCAGTAGGCAAGGTTCACATATTAGTGTCATCTTAAGGAGGAGTCTTAGCTTGGAAATCTGGCCTTCTCATATGACAGAGGATTTCTGAAATGAAGCTTGCTAAGCCAAATACTTGCAAACTGTGGGAGATTTGAGAACCTGAGAAAGGTCTGCTTTTATTGTAGATTTTTCAAGAAGAAATAATTTTGTATCAATGGCCTGAATGCTGTAAAACTCCTAAAAAGACTCTGGTTTAGTTGCTAAGTCATAAGACTCTTTGCAACCCCAAGGACTGTAGCCCTCTGTCTGTGGGATTTCACAGGCAAGAACACTGGAGTGGCTTGCTGTTTCCTTCTCTAGGGGATATTCCTGACCCAGGGAGCAAACATGCAGCTCCTGCTTGGCCAACCAATTCTTTACCACTAAGCCACCTGGGAAGTCTGTTTACAAGTGGGAGGAAAAAATTCAAACACACCAGGATGCTTCTGTTTTAGAGTATTTGTGCAACTCTTTCCTGTACCTGGAATACTTTCCTCCAGAACATTGGAGGATGAGTCATTCACGTACCTTCTTCAAATTTTTACTTAAAAACTACCTCCGTGAGGCACACGGCCATCATATGTAAAACTGACTCCCACTGTAGCCAGGTACCCCCATTCTGTTTTGTTCCATCAGCACTTAACACCTCCTAATATACTATGTAATTTAACTGTTTATCACTGATGTATTTATGACTTTTTTTTTTTTTTTGCTAAAATTAAACCTCCATCAAAGCAGATAATTTGTCAATTTTTTTTTTCCCATCATGTATTACTAGTTCTTGGCACATTGTACATATTAGGCAAAAATCTGATGAAAGGGAAAAGAGAATGAAGGAAAAGTCTGGGAAATATTAAACATTGAAGAACAAAAAAGAAGACAATAAATTTGCACTTTAAGAAAGGAAGGCACGTGTATCTAGTCAAACAGACATCATCATATGCCCAAGAAAGGATAATATTTTCTGTTATGCTTCCTGTATCTCCAGGTACATTCCTGACCTTAATATCTCCATTTCTTCCCTCCTTTTCTCTTTTTAAATGGTTAGTTTAATTTATTCAGGTTATAGAAGGAAATGTAATGACTATTCTTCAAAGTTGAGTGAACATAAAAGCATTAAAGTTGCTGCTACTGCTGCTGCTAAGTTGCTTCAGTCATGTCTGACTCTGTGCGACCCCACAGACGGCAGCCCATCAGGCTCCCCAGTCCCTGGGATTCTCCAGGCAAGAATACTGAAGTGGGTTGCCATTTCCTTTTCCAGTGCATGAAAGTGAAAAGTCAAACTGAAGTCGCTCAGTTGTGTCCGACTCTTAGCGACCTCATGGACTGCAGCCTACCAGGCTCCTCCGTCCATGGGATTTTCCAGGCAAGAGTACTGGAATGGGGTGCCATTGCCTTCTCTAATTAAAGCTGCTAGGAGAAAATAAAGGTATAATTTGAGTAGGCAGTAGTTAAAATGGAATGTCTAGTGAAGGGCATTTTGAATCAGATGATCAGGAGACAACATTTTCCTTGTCATTCCAGTGTTGCTCTTTATATATATATGTATATATATATATATATATATATATACATTACACCAATATACAAAGAGTTTAGACCAATTTGAGTTATTGCAATCAGTAGTTCAAGATTCAGATAAGAGATAGTAGCTTTCGAAAGTACCCATCTAAATGCCCCTGCAGTACTGATCACCTAATTTTACTGAATTTAATGCCATCTTAGGCCAGTGTTTTGCTTGCAAAGTACAGTTTAGGATCATGCAAGAGCAAAGGGCCAGGATTATTGTTTGAATTTATTGAGGCATATAAAAGACAGGAAACCTTCCATGAAGATATTATTTGTAAGATTCATTCTGTTGTCTTTTTTCCAAGAAGACTCTGGGAGAAATTGCTTTGAGCATTTGACCCAGTGTTTATCAAAAGCTTTTTGAAACAAGAAACTTTATGGATGAATAAGATAATTAAGCATAGACTGATAGGGAAAATGAGAATTTCCAAATCCATTCAATCACTTTATTTTGTTTCTTTAGTTTCTTGGAATAAATGAATACATATGTTTGTAAATATGAATCTAATAACTGATAATGTTTAATGCTGAGATATATGTAATACTGATAATGGTCTTCTGATGACTACATACTTTATTTCCTAAGTATAATACAAAAAAAAATCTATAATTTAACTTTTTGGCCAACTAGACTAATTTTTAAACATTTCAAATGTGATTTTTAAAAAAATATTAAAAATTTAAAGTAGGCTGATAGATAAACATCAATCAAGCCATATGCCCATTTACAGTATCTAATTCATAGTAATTATTTCCTAGGTAAGTGTGCCTGTAACTATGTGCCAAAAATACTTGTAATTTTGTAAGTCTATGTTTGTAATTCTCACATTTATGGAGATTTTACTAAATTATGGTTATTAAGTCAGATGAATCTCCTAAAAGACATTTCAAACAAAATGGCTCTAACAGACATTGATTTTCTCCTCTGGACATATATTTTTCCTGCTAAATCTCTTTGTATAAAATGCAGATATTTTTATCAATGCAAAGATGCAGATAGTGAATATTTTTGCTATTTGATCAGCTATAGTGTGCTTTGCTTCCAGAAAATGATTGAACTATTTTTGTCTAAAGATTGAACATTGCATCTAGTTTAAGCACATGTATATTGCCACTTGTTGACTCCTTTAGCCAAAATAAATTGCATCAATAAAGTTAGAAATCTAATGGCAGATTTTTTAAAACATCTGGATAGTTCTATTTGCAATTCTGGTCAGTGATTTTGAACATTAGAACTGTTAACATCCTTGTTTCCATGGCCACACTTTATATAATTTGTCATATATGTTTCCAAGAAAGTTTAATTGGGGATATGGATGCCCAGTAATAATGTCTTGTATTTAATATTCGATTTTTTTTAAGTAAAAGCTTTTAGAACAATTTCTTGCTATTAACGAATCCATAATTGAATCAGATCAAAGCTTGAAGCACGCACAGTAAACATTAAAACACACAATGATGATTGTGTGTTTTATCCTATGTTTGGGTTAATACCAAGATGTTAGTAATAAAAAAATAATTTTCTAACCTAGAATGGAGAAGGCAATGGCACCCCACTCCAGTACTGTTGGCTGGAAAATCCCCTGGACGGAGGAGCCGGGTAGGCTGCAGTCCATGGGGTCGCAAAGAGTCGGACACGACTGAGCGACTTCACTTTCACTTTTCACTTTCATGCATTAGAGAAGGAAATAGCAACCCATTCCAGTGTTCTTGCCTGGAGAATCCCAGGAACGGGGGAGCCTGGTGGGCTGCCATCTATGGGGTCGCACAGAGTCGGACACGACTGAAGCGATTAAGCAGTAGCAGCAGCAGCAGCAACCTAGAATAGCATTTTTTTTTTTTTCAGATATCTGTTTGAATTTTTTTAACTTTTGTTTCACAGACATTATTTATTTTTGTTTTAAATTTAATGGTTGCCACTTCCACTTCTTTTTATCATCATTGCCTTGGTTATGAAGTAGATTTGGGTAGATTTATCTAGACTAATAGGTAGAACTAGCTTCCAAAAATGTCTGCTCCCAGCTCACATTTCCTCCTGCCTCTTTGGGAGGCTCTGCAAGATCAGCAAATAGTTCTGACCCAGGCTCTTTTTTTTTTTTTTTTCCCCACTTTACTGCTATTATTAATGTAATTTTTAAAGGTTGCTTTCAATTTACAGTTATTACAAAATATTGGCTATATTCCCTGTGTTGTACAATATATCCTTGAGCCTGTCTTAAACCCAATAGTTTCTACCCTCCTTCCCCCGCCATATCACTCTTCTTCCCCCCCCCCGCCCCTCCACACTGGTGACAACTGGTTTGTTCTCTGTCTCTGTGAGTCTGCTTCTTTCTTGTTATATTTACCAGTTTGTTGCATTTTTTAGATTCCACCAATGATATCACACAGTATTTTTCTTCCTCTGTTTGACTTATTTCACTTAGATTAATGCCCTCCAAGTCCATCCCTATTGTTGAAAATCACAAAATTCAATGATATTTTATGGCTGACTATTATTCCATTATCTTGGAGAAGGAAATAGGAACTCACTCCAGCCTTCTTGTCTGGGAAATCCCAGGACAGAGGAGTCTGGCAGGCTACAGTCCATGGGTTTGCAACTGTCAGACACAACTTAGCGACTAAACAGCAACAGTATTCCCTTATGTATAGTTATTCAGGCTAAGTTTATCATGCTTTTTTTACACTGAATTATATCTCATAAACCCAGGTTAAGCTAATCAAATACTGCCCTGCTGTGTCTCTATAAACACATTATATTGCCTCTTTGTACCTTTGCCAGAAAAAAAAAAAAAATCTACTAACTTCTTTCCTCAAGAGTATTTCAGGAGTTAATAAGTATGCAGAATTTTTAAAGAAACGGATAGTGTTTAGAGCTCTGTGGAGAAAACACTTGTATATGAATGCAATACATCATTATTACAGGATCTCCTTGCAGCCTGATGAAATGAACCCAATGCACTCTAGGGACCAGTTTTTACTTGGGTTCCATCCAACTCACCAGACACAATTAGCACATAAAACTTTTGTCATAACCGTAAACTAAAACAACCTGGAACTCTGTATATGTAAGTCATTCTGTACTCTTTCCAGTTAGATATTGGGAGGACTATAATATGATTCTATGAGAATGATTAAGTACAGGTTTCCAATGTGTTATTTAGGGCTCTTAAAGGGAAGCAGCATTTAACATTCCAAAATACGCCTTTTGGTCATATAGATTATTTCAGACTGATTATTTTTAAGAAACAGTAGACATAGAAAATGTTCTGAAAGTTGAATAGAAGTTACCCTTTTCCAAGAGACATTTGCAGAGGAGGTCTTCATTTATAAGGATATCTCCCTCTATGTACCAGGAAGAGCAGGATGACTAAATCTCATTTGTCAGTGGAGAAGGCAGTGGAGATAAGTCTACATAACAAACTTACACTTGTTCACTGTGCTTTTGTTCATACCTGGTTCTCCCCATCAACATCTTTTGTCTTTAGCTGGAGATAGTATTTAAGATAGTGACATGGACCATTTGGGGGAGTTACCCAATCTTCTTGGGCTTCTTTCATGTATACAGAAGGTATACATGTCATTAAACGTATGTTTTCCTCCTGTTGATTTCTTTTATGACAGGGGGATCTCAGCTAAGGACTTAGAAGGATAGAGGGGAAATTACTTTTCCTCCCCGACACTCCAAACATGAAGGGTTCTGTTTGTGTTTGTGCCTGGTTTGGGCAATTTTTTTTTCTCTAAGACAAATTCAAATTGGATTTTTTGAAGTGTTTAACAAACATTTTACCAACGATTGGATCCAATTTCATAAATTTTCTCTTTCCTTTATAAAAATGTTACCCCTTCTACAATCTTATTTCTTTCCTTACTTTTAATTTCAAACCTGTGAAAGAGTAGTCTTTACCTGTCAATTTGATTTCCTTTCCACCCACTTTCAATTTAAAAAGAGAAATACTCTTGCTTTGCCCTCTCCAATATACTGATTCAGTTTTATGGAAGGTTACCAATAATGATATGGATAAATCTAGAAGTTTCTATCTTAAAAAAAATTATTGGAATATAGTTGATTTACAGTGTTATTTTCTGCTGTACAGCAAAGTGAATCATTATATATATTATATATAATATATATACACATGTCTATTCTTTTTAGATTATTTTCCCATATAGGCTATATATTCCCATATAGGGAATAAGTTCCCTGTGCTATACAGTAGGTCCTTACTAGTTATCTATTTTATATATGTGTGTGTGCGTGCTAAGTTGCTTCAGTCTTGTTCAACTGTTTGCGACCCTATGGATGTAGCCTGCCAGGCTCTTCTGTCCATAGGATTCTCCAGGCAAGAATACTGAAGTGGATTACCTTGCCTTTCTCTAGGAGATCTTTCCAACCCAGGGATCAAGCCTGAGTCTGTTATGTCTCCTGCGTTGTCAGACAGGTTCTTTACCACTAGTGCCATCTGGGAAGCCCAGTTTATATCGTGTGTATATGTTTCTTATTTGTCTAACATCCTTACTCTTCTTCCTATGTCTTGGGTGCATTTTATGCAGTGAATTAATTTATGCTTATTGATAACTTTCCCTCTATGTTCTATTATACTCTATTCATTTCCACTTTGTTCTCATTATTTCTCTCTACCTTTCTTATTTTTTGTTAAATATTACCATTTTGAGTAATACCTTTTGAGAAAGCCTAAAATTCTACCTTGTCCAAATTAGATATCAAATTACATAGAGACCATGTCTTTACATTCATAAGGATTTGCCTTAAGCATTCTTATTATGTCAGTTTCCTTCCTTGTACTTTACTATATCTTTCAATTTCATGAAGTCTCACTGAAGACATGGTATATTGTAGGCATTCAGTAGATGTTGAACAGGTCACTATTTGTCTGATTCCTAAGCATTTGTTATTTCCATTTTTCTGTGTTACTTGTCTGTTTGGAATCTTAAACTCTATGCTAGTATAATGATATAGCTGAGGACTGCATCCTAAACCTCTTTTAAATATTTTTCTTTTCTTCTATTAAGTGGGAGTCTGGCTCATGGGTGAGATAGCTGGCCTGGCTCACGGGTGAAACAGCTGGTGAGATTCTTGTGCCCCAAATGGGTCCGTTGTGTCAAGCCACCTCTGTAACTGCTCCTGGCTCTCTACTGTCCTCTGGTGGCTGTATGCTGTATCCCCCTTGCTGGAGTGGTATAAATAAGAAAATAGTCTGGATGAAGATCTAAAATGTTCTGTTCCCACAGCCTGGATGACTGTGGGCTGACCTAAGCAGTATGGGGAACTGATGTGGCCTGTCATGGAAAAATTATATCCAGATCATTATGAGCTTGGAGACCCATTAATGTCCTTTTCATTGCCATTCAAGGCAAGCTGCCTACAAGCAACATCCCTCACCCCATGATCCCTTGGTCTTTCAATAGATACGCAGTTATGTATTTCAAGATTTCAATCATTCTAATCCAAAATATGCCTTGTGAGCAAAATGTCTTTCAATAGTTTAGAACATTTATAGTCTCCATTAAAAGTAGAAGGCTCTCTACACTTGGATGTTCTGGGAAACCACTTAACTTCTCACAGCTGCAGATTCCTTATGTAAAAATTTAGCCCTTCCTATAAGTGGTTGAAAATAACTGATGGAAATAATCCCAAAATATTTTGTAAAAATCAATAGGAGCATTAAGAAGTGTTTCAAATGTGAGCATAGAGATTGTGTGTGTGTGTTTAAATAAATCTATTTTGGACAACAGCAAACTACAATGGGGAAACATTGGTTTTGAAACATGAAAGTCAGTCATCATAGGGAGCAGATTCTACATATATATCATATGGAATATGTATGTGGCAAATGTACCCTGGAAATCATTTAGCTCTCTGGAAGGAAACACCAATCTTGAGCCTTTAATTGTTCTTTAAAGCAACTGTGGTTCTTTTCAGATTGATGATAAGGTGTATGATCTGCATGATTGAGTTTCTGAATTGTAAGAAAGACTTGCTACTTCAAGAAGGTGCTGAAGTCAGAAACTGTCTTGATCCTGCCGTGTGAGCTACTAACAGAGCAGTCTTAATATGCAGGCTTTGACAGGAAGATAAAAGCTTAGGCCTTAGGTGATGGGAAGGTATCTCTTTGTGAAAACAATCTGGGGGCAAAATATTTTTCTGTAAATCAGCGTGTTAAGGAAATAGATGCTATTGAACTAAGATATCATGTACAAATGATAACTATCCATTCTTTTTGCTAGCTTATTCCATTACTAAAGCAAATGCCTCTGCCTCAATGTATTACTATAATCTAGCGAAGTCAAACAAGGAATTACCTATATTGTTTTTTATCTTTTATAATTTATTTTATTGAAGTATGGGGCTTTTGTATGTAACTAGTGGTAAAGAACTTGCTGCCAATGCAGAAGACACAAGAGATGCAGGTTCAATCCCTGGGTCAGGAAGATCCCCTGGAGGAGGAAATGGCAACCCACTCCAGTGTGGAAAAATCTCATTGACAGAGGAAGTTGATTCATAATGTTGTGTTAGTTTCTGGTATATAGCAAAATGATTTAGTTATACAAATATATATATATATTTGTATATTAGTATATATATATATATAAAGTTTGCATTTGCTAATCCCAAACTCTCAGTCCATCCCTTCCCTCCCATCCCCACCTCAGCAACCATCCCTTCCCTCCCCCCCTCC
>SJYV01036765.1:0-10399 GCA_006410875.1 Neotragus pygmaeus
GGGACCATGCCCAGTAAGTCTTTAGTCCAGTTTTCTGTTGATGGGTGGGGCTGTTTTCCCTCCCTGTTGTTTGACCTGAGACCAAACTATGGTGGAGGTAATGAAGATAATGGCACCTCCTTCAAAGTGTCCTGTGCGTGCAGTGCCCGTGGACCTGCAGCAGGCCACCACCGACCCACGCCTCTGCCAGAGACTCCTGGACACTCACAGGCAAATCTGGCTCTGTACCCAGGAATGATGCCAGTGCATGAGGTTGTTGGTTTATGAAAAAGGCAAAAACTCTGGTCTCAGGAAGCTTCCAGGTTAGGAAGAGGAGGTGGAGAGAAAACAATAAACCAGCCCCTAAATGTGTTTAGTAAATGAATGGAGGGGGACAGTGTGGTGGTGGGGGGACATCCCTAGCTCCTGTGCAGATGACAAAGAGGCCCTCTGGTGGATGCAGGTGGGGGCCGCATGACAAGCACCTGCCCCCAACCCGGCTCCCTGCACCTTCTGAGTCAGAACTGGCGAGGCAGGGTACTGTGTCCTCCACCCAAACAAGGCCACGTCTCTGCACAGAATTAAAGTCGACGTAGCGAGTAACATGGTGTTGCTGGGTTCCTTGGGGGACCACATTTTGAGGCTGAGGGTCACCTCCCACCACAGGNGATTTGAAACAGCTCAACTGGAATTCCATCACCTCCACTAGCTTTGTTCATAGTGATGCTCTCTAAGGCGCACTTGACTTCACATTCCAGGATGTCTGGCTCTAGTAAGTTGTGTCTAATTCTTTGGGACCCCATAAACTGCAGCAAGCTAGGCTTCTCTGTCCTTCACCATCTCATCGATTTTGCTCAAACTCATGTCCATTGAGTCCATGATGCCATGCAACCATCTCATACTCTCTCACCCCCTTCTCCACCTTCCCTCGAGCTTTCCCAGCACCAGGATCATTTCCAGTGAGTCAGCTCTTCCCATCAGGTGGCCCAAGTATTGGAGTTCAGCATCAGTCCTTCCAATGAATATTCAGGGTTGATTTTCTTTAAGATTGACTGGTTTGATCTCTGCAGTCCAAGGGACTCTCAAGAGTCCTCTTCAGCACCACAGTTTGAAACAATCAATTCTTCAGTGCTCACTTTCTTTTTGGTTCAACTCTTACACCTATATGTGACTACTGGAAAAACTATAGCTTTGACTATACAGACCTTTATCAGCAAGGTGATGTCTCTGCTTTTTAATACACTGTCTAGCTTTGTCATAGCTTTACTTCCCACAAACAAGTGTCTTTTAATTTTGTGGCTGCAGTCACTGTCTGCATTGGTTTTGGAGCCAAAGAAAATGAAGTCTATCACAATTTCCATTTTTTTCCCTATCTATTTGCCATAAAGTGATGGGGTCAAGATGCCATGATCTTAGTTTTTTGAATGTTAAATTTTAAGCCAGCTTTTCTGTCTCCTCTTTCACATTCATCAAAAGGTATACAATATAGATGAGAAATTCAAATCGTGGAGTGGAAAATAAAATATTCCAGATGAGACCCGAGTTTAACAGGTGAAAAGTATTTTTAAGATGACCACAGGTTTTCAGAAGTTTCAAAAATAGGTATAAAGACTATCAGTTACCAAAGGTGAAGACCAACACTTGTTTTGTGACATAGTTAGTACTCAGTATAACAGGTTATAGAAGAAAAGATTTTTCCCTGAAGTTTTATCTCTTTGGTTATATTAAAACACAATGTCATTTTGTAGAAATTATTTTATAAACATGTTAAGGGATGCATTTATTTAACTGTTTAGGCTTAGGCTAGGTCTGCTGCTACAAGGCAAGACAAATCATCCAGTTGTTTCCTACTGATTCTAAACAGGGTTCACAGCAGACTCAAGCAATTAAATAATCAAGGTGAGCTGAACAAAAGGGNTGATGCTTTCAAACTGTGGTGCTGGAGAAGATGCTTGAGAGTTGCTTGGACTGCAAGACCAAACCAGTCAATCCTAAAGGAAATAATACTGAATATTCATTGGAAGGACTTGTGCTGAAGTTGAAGTTACAACACTTTGACCACCTGATGTGAAAAGCTGACTCGCTGGAAAAGACCCTGATGCTGGGAAAGATTGAGGGCAAGTGGAGAAGATGACAACAGAGGACAAAACGGTTGGGTGGCATCACTGACTCAAGGAACATGAGTTTGAGCAAACTCTGGGAGATGGTGAAGGACAAGGAAGCCTGGCATGCTATAGTCCATGGGGTGGCAGAATCAGACACAACTTAGCAACTGAACCACAACAACAATTTACAATAGCTCATATATGGAAGCAACCTAGATGACCATTAATAGATGAATGGGCATAAAGATGTGGTGCAAATATATTAATACAATGAAATATTATTCAGCCATAAAAAGAATCGGAGTCAGTTCTAGTGAGATGGATGAACCTAGAGTCTGTTATACCAGTGAAGTCAGTCAGAAAGAGAAAAATATCATATATTAATGCATATATATGGAATCTAGAAAAATGGTATTGATGAACCTATTTGTAAGACAGCAGTAGAGACGCAGACATAGGGAACAGACTTATGGACACAACAGGATCCAGAGAGTGTGAAATGAACTGAGAGAGAAGCATTGAAACATACACCAGGATATGTAAAACAGACAGCCAGTGGGAATTTGCTACATGACCCAGGGAGCTCAGTCTGGTGCTCTGTGACATCCTAGCAGGGTGGGATGGGGTGGGAGGTTGGAGGGAGGTTCAAGAGGAGGGGATATATATAAAAATACATATGGCTGATTCATGTTGATGAATCAGAGGACAATGCTAAAACCAACACAACATTGTAAGGCAGTTATCCTGCAATGAAAAATAAATAAATTTTTAAAAAGTCAGTTGTGTGCTTGAAACAACAAAGGCACAAACAACCAAGGTGATGGAAACAGAAATCAAGCTGAAAGTATATAAAGAAGGAAAAAGCAATATGTTGCTGTTAAGTTGCTAAGTTGTATCCAACTCTTTGTGACCCCACAAACTGCAGCCCTCCAGGTGCCTCTGTCCATGGAATTTTCCAGGTAGGAATACTGGAGTGGGTTACCATCTCCTTCTCCAGGAGATCTTCCCAATCCAGGGATCTCTTTCATCTCCTACATTGGCAGATGGATTCTTTACCACTAGTGCTACCTGGGAAGCCCACAGAAGCAATATGGCATGACCGCTAAATAGTTATTGGAGATGGAAATGGCAATCCACTCCAGTATTCCCCCCTGGGAAATTTCATTGACAGAGAAGCCTGGTGGGCTACACTCCATGGGGTTGCAAAGAACTGGACATGATTTAGATACTAAACAGCAATAACAAAATGGCTATGGTATGTGTCAGGGGAACAACTGGGGAATTAATGATGACTTATCTTCAAGAAGAGAGCAACTCGAGAAAAAGACAAGATAAAGTTAGGGCTTAAAATTGTACTTTAGTATGTCCTGTGATCACAACAATCATAAACCAGCCAGCCCTTTCTGACTAGAAAGTTCACTGACATCAGGACCCAAAATGTTACACACCCCCAGGTAATCAAAAGATCAGCTATGCTCTGTATATTCAATATGAGTCTTATGGAGGTAAAAAAGTAAAGTTTCAAATAGCAAAAAATACATTCTAACCTTTATCTCAGCAGAACACAAATCCAGCAAAGCACCACTCTCCCCAGCTTCCTGTCCGATAGATGGTACACATTCCCTCGATTTTAAAAACCACTGGGAAAGTGTGTTCTGAGACCCTTGTGTGTGTGTGTGTGTGTGTGTGTGCGCGCGCGTGCACGTGTGCTCAGTCACTCAGTTGTGTCCAACTCTATGTGACCCTGTGGATTGTGCCCCACCAGGCTCCTCTGTCCATGAGGATTTTCCAGGCAAGAATACTGGAGTGGGTTGCCATATGCTCCTCAGGGGATCATCCTGACCCAGGAATGGAATCCATGTCTTCTGCATTGGCAGGCAGATTCTTTACCACTGTACCACCTGGGGAGACCCTTATTAGTACCTAAAGAAAGAAACAGAGATGGGAAGAACAGTAAAGGACAGAAGAGGTCTGAAAGAGAAAGGATGGCTGAGCAGTGAGTTCCACTGGCTCCGTACAGAAGCTGCAATCCCCCCAGACCTCTGGAAACTTCAGTCCAACTTCCCTCTGCATTCTGAAAGCCTTTCCATTCTGTCAGCCTAGCCAGGACAACAGAGAGAATATGTTTAAAATATGGATCAGGAAAAACAGACATGTCACCATTTTTCACTTCTGATTGCTTTCCCATGATTCCTGAAAGGATTTCAGGGGATGCTTCCTAACAGGCTTGAGAGAGGAACTCCGAAACCCCCATCCAATTCTAGGACTCCCGGAGCACCCAGGGGATGACACAAAGAACAAAATGACGCTCTTTTCTTAAGGTAGTGCGGCTTGGGATCCTGGGATTGAAAGAAAAGTTCATTCTTCTCAATGCAGGACCTTGAATAAAGATCTAACGCTGTGCTGGACGCTGCTGCTGAAGGGCCTGGCTAGTGCAGCAGAGAAACAGTCTCACAGCCACATCCTGGCACTTTTTCCCCCAAAGCCTCACTGCCTCACAGGCTGAGCGGGGACCTGGGAGAGGCTGGTATGCAAGGCTCAGCAGGAGGGGAGAGGGAACTTAAAAAACAGCTGAACGCTTCCGGTACCTCTCCTCTGACAGTGACCAGAATGCAGCTTTGTCAATTAAAAATCTGTTAATCCTTGACTCAAATGCTGAACATTCCTCAGATTACTAAGACTTCGAAGAGGCAAGGACAATCATTTAAAAATAGCCCACGGGAGATGATAAATGGATGCCATTCCCACTCTGTGGCTGCCCTTTGCTAGCCTGCCCATTTTTTTTTTTTTTTTTTTTGCAGCATTGCCTTCCCTTGCTGATATTTCAGGAGAGAGGGAAGGGGGCATAATGAATAGCAGGGCTAGCCAGGATTCTTGGAGAAGTGTTATAGCTCATGACAAGACAGAAAGTGCAAAACATTAAAAAAAAAAAAAGACACACCACTTTGTGTTTCAAAGATAAAGTAATTGCTCCCCAGAACATTCCATGTTACAAATGAGCAGTGATAAACCGGAAATTAGACCTTCTCTCCTTGTTTGGATAAACCCAATTTAGTTGCTGATGGGTGGAGTGACCAGAAGAGGGGATGTCCTTGCAGCAGTGAATTCCTAGCTTTTTTCAGTTTCATTGTCAATTTCTCTATCAGTGATGCAATCTTACAGTAACCACAAGATCTCTAGAGATCTGTAAAATATGAGACGTATCTCTCATTTAATAGTCTTTGTGGATGAGAGAGCAATATAAATTAACACACAATTCCTTGCTTATAATATATGATAATGATTACAACCAGAAATTAACCGCCCAAAGGAAAAGATTCAAAAGGAATGAGGTTTAGTTTTTAAAAGTTACCACTATATCCTGCTTTAAATATAGCTTTTTTCTTCTATTTTGTGCTAATTACTAGATAGAGAATGTTAATCAATGGGCAAATTAAAGAAAAAAGGGGAGAAGGAACAACAGTAGATGTTACTCAAATCAGCTCCTGATTAAGTTATTAACTTAGCATACATGACTTTAAAATTATAATAACCTAGTTCCAAGTTAAATAATAATTTGATTTAATTACTCCCATTTTTAAGTCAAAGGAAATTTTAAAATATTTTGATACATAAACATTTTCTAGAAATATTCTTTATATATATTTTGTACCCTCTAACTCCCCTACACAAGTCATTTCTGAAACAGTTTCTTTTACTGATCATAAACTTATATTTTCCCACTCCTTGTTCCTGATGGTTCATATCTTTGCCCTCTCCCAATGCCACCTTCTGATATATTTGGAAAGTCAAGGTGACCCCTATTTCTAATCAGTGTTAATCAATATGATTGAAAGCCTCCTGAAAAAGAGTCACTACAGATAGTGATTACTAAAATGTTCTCATTAGGGAAGGTGAGGCAAGGGCAGGCAGACAGAATCAAAATGATCTGATGGGAGCACAGAACAGGGACTTGACAGGGACTCATCTCAAGCGGGAACAACAGGGCTGCTGGGTGTGGGTCTGGGAACAGCCCAAGGCAGCCTTGGGCCCTCCCCTCAGCATGGTGGGGCCAGCTTGCCTATTCTCCTGCTGTCAAGGTGATCCCATAGGACCACCGTTCTTTAAGTCCCGCNCACACACACACACACACACACATGCAAACACAGATACAAACACACACCAACAAACATGCCAGCTCTCTCACACACAATGCAAACCCGTTGTCACAAACGCTCTTAAACGTCTCACACACACACCCTCACACTCGGTGCCCTTGGCCTCGATGCAGTGGGCAGACCCCTCCTCCTCTTCCTCTGACCCCTGAACCCTCCAGCCGGCCTCACACCGGCTCCCAGGGCTCCGGGCCTGTTACCCAGCGGCTCCTCTGAGCACCGGAGGGGGTGCAGGCAGGGGCTTAGCAGGGCTTCAGTGGCGCCCTGGGGTTAAATCTCTCTCAAAATGGCCTGGCGCATTGGGCTTCAAGGACATGAGGTTGCAGCCTTCTCTCTTTTCCCGCATTTTGGATGGGGAGGGGGTAATCTGGCTTCCTGACCTCCCCGTGTGTGCTTAAGAGGCGGAAAGAGAGCAGGGCTGCTTGAGTATCTCTGCACTTTCTTTCCGAGCTGTGAATTTCACTTAGACATCCTTTAACAATTCTCATTAAAGGGTTTCTTCTACCTTAAGTCTCGCTTCAATTTCAACAAATTTACTTTCCCCCTTTTCTCTCCTCTGCCAGCTTTGAGTATTCATTTTAGATGTGATAAATTATCTTCCACCTTGATTTTTCAACTGGAAACTAAGAAAGTTAAGCTTTACGCTCCGACTTGAGAGCAGAGCCGGCAGGCCCACACTGGTGCCCCCACGAGCGCGCGGCCCGCGGGTTGTACTGGGCAGCCCTGGCCTCGGCTCCACCCACCTGCCAACCGAGGCGGCCTGTGCGCTGTCTTGGAGGAGGTCGGGCGGGAGTGCGGCCCCGAAAGCCCTCTGCCCCTCCAGCTGTCTGGGGGTGAGTGTGGACACACAGGCTGGGCCTGAGAGGGAAGGACCAGAGGGCTTGGGGTTGGCCTCCCCACGAGGCGGCTCCTTCAGGAGCTGGACTCCAGTCCGGGACGGTGCTCGGACACACACCAGCCCCAAGAAGACAGACCGGGGTGGTCGGCGCACCGCTGGGGAGTGAGACCTTCCACCTGCCATTAACGCTCAGTGCCGCGTCTGACTCTGCGACCACGTGGACTGTGGCCGCCAGGCTCCTCTGTCCCTGGGACTCTCCAGGCAAGAAGGCTGCAGTGGGTGCCATGCCCTCCCAGTCCAGGGATCGAACCCAGGTCTCCCACATTGCAGGCAAATTCTTTACCATCTGAGCCAGCAGGGAAGCAGAAGGCGATATCTCCAACTTTCGTTTCAAAGTGACCATAAATGCACTGTTTGCAAATCATCTTGAAGCCCCCCAAAAGCCTCAGAGCGCTCCAGGTAGGTTTGCACCAGCAGTCCCAGCCGGGCNAATTCTTTACCATCTGAGCCAGCAGGGAAGCAGAAGGCGATATCTCCAACTTTCGTTTCAAAGTGACCATAAATGCACTGTTTGCAAATCATCTTGAAGCCCCCCAAAAGCCTCAGAGCGCTCCAGGTAGGTTTGCACCAGCAGTCCCAGCCGGGCGTTCTCCGATTGAAGAAGCGCGCGAGTCCAAGTTCCTGAGCCGTCTGTTCTCCACGAGGAGCAGCCCTTCGGGTGGGGTGGCCGGCGTGGGGGAGGGGAGCCACCGGATCTAGTGCCGGACTGCGTGCCTGGGCGGGGGCTTTTCAAGCACCTCCGCAGCCAAGCGCGCCACCCACACCTCTCCACAAGGGGCAGGTTTTGATTTTTCGTGCGGAAGCATCCAGCGCCCCTTCCCTGGCGCCCGGCGTCGCTGACCTACGGCCCCGGGATCCAGGCGGTGCCACCACGATCGCCCGCGAACGCCTCTCCAGCCGCTCAGGGTCCGGGGCCCGCCGCCGGATGTTCCGCCGGCCCATCCTGGGCACCACCGCCAGGCCCCGTCGTCTCTGCCGGGGGAGCGGCCCCGCAGGGAGGCCAGTGACCGCGGCCTGACCCCCGGCCCGGCTCCCACCCTCCATCCGGGGTCAGGGGTCGCAGGCATGGGTCGCCCCGCTCTCAGCTGCCCCTCTTTGATCTCGATTCGGGGACCAGGCGCCGCGCGGAAGCTACTGCGCGAAGGAGCCCCGACGCGGATGCAGGGTCCGCGGCCGTCGCACCCACTGCCGGGCCGCCGCGGGGCCAGGCGCCCTCCCCCGGCGCGGGTGGCGGGGCCCCCGCCCCCAGGGTCCCAGCACCGGGGCGCAGGCCGAGCGGAGGACGAGGGAGAGCCGCAGTGAAGAGGGGCCCGCACAGCCCAGCCCCGCGCCGGGCGCCCGAGGCGCGCGAGACGCGATGCTCGGAAGGCCGAGGCCCCAGACGCCCAGCGGCGGCGGCCGCCACGGGACTCGGAGGAAGGCGGCTCCGATCCGAGGCCCGGGCCCACCGCGAGGCCCCCCTGGGGCAGGAGGGGCGCCGGGCCGTCTGCGGGGGAGCAGCACCTCGACCGGAGTGCGGCTTGCTACGGCGAGGAGGCCGTCCAGCGAGGCCGTCCCGCCGGGCTGCGTCTCCGCGCGGCCCCCGACCCTCTCCCGGGGACAGTCTGCGAGGCCGCGGCGGCGGGCGGGTTCGCAGTCTCCAGGCGCGCTGGACGCCGCGGCCCGGCCTCCCCGACGCCGCGCAGACGCCCGGGGGTGTCCGGCCCGGGAGCCACAGTGGGGCCGCCGCGTGGTGACCTAAAGCCTCTGCCAGGTCCAGCGCGCCTCCTGTGGGGTGACCACGACGAAAGGCCCGCACGGGAGACCCTGGGGCGGCCCCCGCCCAGCGAGAATCCAGGCGCTGCGCACTCCGCACCGGCTCGCTTCCGTGTCCGCGGCCACGGGCACTCGCCCGCCGCCAGGGACGCGGGGCTCTCTCTCCGCAGGGGACACAGTCCTCGTCTTTCCCCCACTCGCGGGTTTTTGAGAATCCGATCGCTCCCTAAACACGTGATTCCCACTCCTGCCCGGTTTTCCCAACTATAGCCACTAAGGAGGCCCGCGCAGCCTCGGCCAGGACCAGCCTTTACACGGCAGAGAGACAGAGGCCTTAGGAGTTAATGGCCCCAAAAGCATCGGTTTCCCTGCATTTTCCCAGGGGTGGGTGATGGGGGAGGGNCATACGGGCCCAAAGTTCTGAACCTGGTTCAGGCTTCCTTTAAGACCTGCCTCTGGGGGATCTCAGGACCCCTCAGCCACTCCGCCTCATGTTTGTTAGGTTTGAAGCGCGGTTTCCTAGAACTTGAAGATTTTGATCAGCCAGGTCCTGAATGGGGGATGTTACCCCCTCTCATTTCCTTTTTTGGCCCCCCAAAAATAATAATAATAACTTCCTTTTCTCTTGCCTAATCCCGAGAGTTCTGGAGGCTGTTTCTTTTTAAAGTTTCTGCAGACATTCCAAAATGTCACAGCAAAAAGAACCGCAGCAAGCAAGCTGCACCTTCCATTCAGACAGCAGGATTGTTTAATTTTTTTTTTTAAATTTTTAAATTGAGAACTGGCTTCTCAGCTGGAATTGGGGGGGGAGGGTACTGAGGTTCCTCTGGAAAGGTCAGCAAATAGCCATGAGCCGGGGGCAAGAGGAACAATGACCACAAGGCCCCTGAGGGATGTACTTCAGGACTGTCCTTGCCGGCTCCTTTATCTGAGCAAAAGGGGAGGCTGATAATGGCACCTTCTCCAGAAGGCATTTCGATGCATGAGAGATTCTTTTCAAAGAACTCCCTTGGTCCTTTTACAGCACTCCTCAGCCTTTGATGCTCCCGGCGGGCTTCTCCCTTCTGTCTTTAAACTCCCGGAGCTCTCCAGGGAACTGCCACGTCAGAACAGTCGAGTGCCCAATTCCAGGAAGGCTCCTCGGAGGATCCCTGTTGGAGGCGGCTGCTCAGGGAGCTTTTCCTCCCCCTCGTCCGCTCCTGGTCCCCCTTTCTCAGGGAGAGCTGGGCGGGAGCTGGCAGGGCTGCAGCCGCCGCCGCGCTGGGGCTGGGCTGCCTGTGGTCATGCAGCAGGTGCAGTCACAACAGTGGGAGGGGGAGGAGGGGAATGCCACGCGGCCGTGTGAACCCCTGGCTTCTTCCTCTGACTTTGCCGCTGCCTCCCCTGGCGGCTGCGTTCCTCTACATACCTTTACAGCTGGCTGCCTCAGCCCCAAACCATCCCCACGGGGGGTCAACTTTTTGACCCTTCCTTTCTGCATTTATTCCGTTCCTACACAAGATTTTTTT
>SJYV01036771.1:0-59821 GCA_006410875.1 Neotragus pygmaeus
TCTCCTACTCAAGAATGCATCATGATGAAATACATGCATTGATAGGTCTCTACACTGGTACCCTGCATCCTGTGGTCACCATCAGTTGGGCTATAAGTGAGTAGAGGCTGATCAATCAGAGAACCTCTCAGGAATTACTGAAACTAGAATACAGAGGAAAAAAATGTAGATTTCCTATGATAGCTGGAGATACGTGGCATACGAAACTCAGAATGTGTTGGCATCCTCTTCCCCACCCCGATGGAAGTGAACCTGGCATAGAAGGGAATAATCTGGCCCTCAGAGAGAGACAGAGACAAGAGTAAGTGGCTCAGAATACAAGTCTTTTAGACCTTGAGGCTGGGCCATCTTGTCCAGCCTGTGGTTATGTGAGATTCCTATTCTCCCCATGAATCCCGCCTTCTGACTAAACCACTTCAGGTAGGTTATAGTATTCGCAGTAAAGAGAGTACTGACCAATACAGAAATCAATAGAGTGAGAGTGATATGAAAATAACCTGACACATGGACCTGCAGCATGCACTCAAACATCTTCATGGACTTACTTAATAAATGGAAAAATAGTACTTATATATAAAAACAAGAAATGACAGTGCAGTTGAAAATAGCTGCATCTGTCTCATGTGATTTTCTTTTTCCACAAGTTTTATTCCAAATGGCAAGTGAACCATGTAGCCCCTGAGACAGAACTGGGAGCTCCACTTGAAACCAGACCCACTATTACGCAGGCCTGCATCAGTAGGCAGATTCTCTACCACTAGCGTCACCTGGGAGGCTCTGCTGCTGCTAAGTCGCTTCTGTCGTGTCCGACTCTGTGCGACCCCACAGACGGCAGCCCACCAGGCTCCCTTGTCCCTGGGATTCCCCAGACAAGAAAACTGGAGTGGGTTGCCATTTCCTTCTCCAATGCATGAAAGTGAAAAGTGAAACTGAAGTCGCTCAGTCCGACTCTTTGCGACCCCATGGACTGCAGCCTACCAGGCTCCTCCGTCCATGGGATTTTCCAGGCAAGAGTACTGGAGTGGGTTGCCATTTCCTTCTCCTAGACACTTAATAAGTATATTTAAGTGAATAAAGAACCTCATTTCCTTCTCACACAACCCTGAACTAAACGGTCAACTGGGGCTGAGAAAACAAAAAAAAGTCAGCAAGAACTGAGACTCAGATGCAAAAATTTGAAGATGACAAATGGGAAAATTGAACTTGGGTTGTTTTAGGGCATCAATTCAAAGATAACCAAATTCCATTTGGCTGTGCCTATATGAGACTGGCTAAGAGTTACTTGGAATTCTTGTCAAAAATGTAAATCCTGGGGGCCTTCTTGAATCCAAAGAGTCTGATTCTCCACAAACCTTCATCTCATCACATCTTTCCATTTGCCCCAGAAAATCTGGTCATCCACAGTAGTTTCTCTTCCTCTTCATCCTTATTCAACCCATCACCAATTCCTGGCACTGTATCTTCATAAATGTCTCCTGCATGCATCATCCCCGGGTGTTACTGTCGTCACGCGAGCACATGGACCACCGCCAGGGCCTCCTGACTTGCTCTTCTTCCACACTTGCTCCTCTTCCTACTGCAGCTGATGGAAGACTGAGTGATCTCTCTAGACAAAACATGACCAAATATTACTTTCCAGTTGAAATCTATTGGAAGGCCTCCCATCACTCTTGAGAACAAAGACCAAAACTATAGGCTAGTCTCAAAGTGCTTCATTGGTCCTCTCCCATCCAATCTCTCCAGATTCCTGTCTTCCAGCTTCCTAAGCCAACTTCCAATTCTCTAAACGTCACTTGCTCCTTCTGGTAGCTTAGCATCTGGCAAGCAGTTCCTTCTGCCTGAACATTTTCTGCTTTCCAACCTCCTTTTACCAAGTGGACTTCTACTTATTTGGGGGAATTCAGTTCAGATAAAATCAGATTCTTCCATTGACCACTGATATATTCCTATCAACTTGAAACTTTTTATTACAGTTTATGGTGTGTGTGTGTATATATATATATATATATATATATACATACACATAATTACATATTTATTTGTATAATGACTTGGTTGATGGCTATCTGCAGCCCCTTTCCCCATATATGTACATAAGACCATAAGCTACTTGGAATGTAGCCCTATGACTTCCCAGGTGGTGCTAGTGGTAAAGAACCTACCTGCCAATGCAGGAGACACAAGAGATGGGGGTTCGATCCCTGGATTGGGAAGATCCCCTGGAGGAGGAAGTGGCAACCCACTTCAGTATTCTTGCCTAGAGAATTCCATGGATGGAAGAGCATGGTGGACTAGAGCCCACAGGATCACAAAGAGTCAGACACAATTGAACACAGACTCATGCTTGTTAGCTGTACCCAGTATTCTATCCTCAATGCCCAGTCCAGGATCTTGACAGATCATGGTGTTCAGAACCTAAATGTTGAATGGATACACGAAATGGAGTAAGGTCAAGGCTGAGCTCAGGAATCTCTCCTATTAGAAATCTTAGTGATTCAATACAGACTTGGGAAAAATTATCTAAAATTTTTACCAAGCTGAGAATCCATGATTCTAAATAAATGTGTTATTCCTCTATATTTCATGTATACACATTTTACTATGAAAAATATCTTAAACTTTTCTACAGCCCTTGGCAAAGCCTTCAGCAATTTATGCAAAAGGGATATTCTGTGCATGCCACTAGACTGGTCAGCAACTTTGGCCCCATTATATCCAAACTATTTCTAGGTGCCCCTCATTCTAATTCAGTTCAGCAATTACTGAGTACATTCTTTCAGCCAAGCCACCTTCTACTTGGTCCAAGTCCTGTCTTCAGGGAGAACTTGAGAGACACACATTAGTTCAATTCAATTCAGCCACTCAGTTGTGTCCAACTCTTTGAGACCCAGTAGACTGCAGCACACCAAGCTTCCCTGTCCATCACCAACTCCTGGTGCTTGCTCAAACTCATGTGCATTAAGTTGGTGAGATACACATGAAACCAAGTAATTACAATACACTCTCAGATGTATGGTCATGGACAAAACCATCCAGTGTCATCATAGCCCAGTGCACAAGGTGGGCAAGTGTTGAAGATGGCTTAGGAGGAAATGACCCTTGAACCAGGTTTGGGAGGATGAATAAGAATTAGATTTTCAAAGAGACAAAAAGACCATACAAGGAAGTGATCACTGCATTTTGCAAAAGTCAGGAGTCTGGAAACAGAATAATGTGTTTGGAGAGCTATCCGGTAATTATATGGCAGAAGCAGTACATGTCGCCAAGGGGAAAAAGGTAAGGCTGGAGAAGCCTAAAGCGTTCTTATCTTCCTCCCCCTCCTGCCACCAGAAATGAAAGCTCACCTTTCGTGCTGTGCTCACGTGCTTTGTCATGAAACCATGGACTGTAGCCCACCAGGCTCCTCTGTCCATGGATGTCCCAGACAAGAAAACTGGAGTGAATTGCCATTTCCTTACCCAGGGTATCTTCCCAACCTAGGGAACAAACACATGTCTCCTGCACTGGCAGGCAGATTCTTTATCACCCCCTTTTCCATATCCTTGATTGGTCCTTAATCCTCAAATTCTACATCACAATACCTGCCCAGCATATTCCACAGGCAGGAAACCTAACGTCCTCTGGAGGAGCCCATCTTGCTGAGATTGTTGCCAGCAGATTTACTTCCAGGGTGATTGTTGCAAGAATTTGTCTAACAGAATGAATCATCAGCCCCGAGTAAAGGGATTATGAAAAACTTAATAGCACTGTAGGAACGTGGCTGTTAATGAAATACAGTTGGCTGCTCTCGCCAGTTGGCACTAACCGACCTGACACTGTCAACATCACAATACGATATTTGTTCCCAATTATTTTACAGCAACAACTGAAATACAATATGGTATTAATCATATTTATTATAAGTATCAATTTGAGAAATTTCTGACATGCTAGAAGATGAATAGGTTTATTATGAAAAGCAATTCTGCTTGGTGCATGCCTGCTGCTGCTATGTAATAAATAGCCTCTGTAGGAATTTTTTTAAAGAAATAAAGCAAAAAACAGCACTGAAGATAAAAATGAAGCATTGAGATCCTTCACATGCTTGCTATTTCCAAAGGCTAAGCACAACCAGCACACTTTGTACCTTTAGGATTCTAATAGGTAAAAATAAACCAATAGACCATTCCAGACCCTCAGAACAGAGAGCAAGGAAAGTTTCATGATTGGGGCCCAAAGGAATAAGGACACTGGAGGGAAAGGACAGTTTCTGCAAATGCAGTTCCTTCCAGCCTGCTCCTCCTCTTACAACACTCCTCTGACATGCACATCTTTAGGGATGTGGCCCTAACTCTGGCCCTAACTCTATTTCAGCTTCATTCCCTCACTTTTTTCAGGTGCTTTCACAAATAGCACTTTCTCAGAAACATCTTTCTGACAACCCCTTTAAAATAAAAAGCCCTCCTTGAAGCTTAAATTATTTTATTTCTAATAATGCTGCTGATATTTGCTTCTTCCCCTGTTTTGCTGTAAACCAAATGTGAGCCAAGCATTTGTTTTATTCACAGCTTTGCACATACATGCTGGGCACAAAGCAATCAAAAAATATTTATTGAATAAATGAATGAACAAACAGATGAACGAACAAGAACATGGATGAATGAATTCATTCATCCAACAATGTCTTTCTCAATTTTCACCTCTTTAAAAATATTTCCTCATTTTCTACTTGTTCTTGATTCCTTGTAGTCCAGCCCCAGGTTAGTTCCTCCTCATTAGAGCTTTTCTAATAGCTTTCAAACCTGTTGTTCCTTTTGAGTTCCTTCAATTTATTCTCACTATTATTGGCAAAGTAACTTTAAGAAAAAAAATGAGTTATCTCCCTGTTTCACTGAAGCACTTACAATCTTTCATGTTTTATTATTCTTATTATTATTACATTAAGGATGAAGCTCAAAATCCTGAACAAGGGATATAAAAAACTTCATGATTTTCCTCTTGCCTGTTCCCCTAGCTTTATTTCCTATTTCCTCCCAACTTATAGTCTGGTAGCTCTTAAGTGGGTATCCACTTCTGTGTGCCACTTTTTGCTTCGATTTATATTAGAGAAATCTTTCTCTGGTTGGTCCCTCTGCATGTTTCTTCCTTTATACTTTTTTAGTTTGTTTTTTGCTGTTTCAGTTCAGTTCAGTTGTTCAGTCATGTCCGACTCTTTGTGATCTTATGAATTGCAGCACACCAGGCCTCCCTGTCCATCACCAACTCCTGGAGTTCACTCAGACTCATGTCCATCAAGTCAGCGATGCCATCCAGCCATCTCATCCTCTGTCGTCCCCTTCTCCTCCTGCCCCCAATCCTTCCCAGCATCAGGGTCTTTTCCAATGAGTCAACTCTTCGCATGAGGTGGCCAAAGTATTAGAGTTTCAGCTTCAGCATCAGTCCTTCCAAAGAAATCCCAGGGCTGATCTATTTCAGAATGGACTGGTTGGATCTCCTTGCAGTCCAAGGGAATCTCAAGAGTCTTCTCCAACACCACAGTTCAAAAGCATCAATTCTTTGGCACTCAGCTTTCTTCACAGTCCAACTCTCACATCCATACATGACCACTGGAAAAACCATAGCCTTGACTAGATGGACCTTAGTCGGCAAAGTAATGTCTCTGCTTTTCAANATGACTGAGCGACTGAACTGAACTGAACTGAACATAATATTGTATGTCAACTATTTTCAAGAATAAATAACGAGTGTTCCTGAAGCACCTCTAGAGTCACCTTTGCCTGAGACTAGCTTTTTTTACTACTAAAAAGTGACATTGATGGAGTGTTTAATGAATGTTTTACTTATTCAACAAAAACTCCATATGGTTGGAGGAAACTTGAATGAATGATGGTCTTCTAGGAACTTAGGGAATTTGAAGGCTTATGGACCCCCAGAAAATGTTTTCCCTTTGATCTTGTAGAGTTTCATTCTATACATATGCCAATTGCTATTCAAATTGAAGGTTGGAGGGGAGGAGAACTCTAGGCAAATTTCTGAAGTTCTGTCTTTGCATGCTTTCGTTTTTATCCTGGCATTATTTTTTGAAAATTCTTATAGCTTTAANTCTTGTAGAGTTTCATTCTATACATATGCCAATTGCTATTCAAATTGAAGGTTGGAGGGGAGGAGAACTCTAGGCAAATTTCTGAAGTTCTGTCTTTGCATGCTTTCGTTTTTATCCTGGCATTATTTTTTGAAAATTCTTATAGCTTTAATTTCCCTAAAGTCCAACCTTTGTCTCGTCAAGTCAAGATAAGCTCTGGAGTCTTGGGTTTTTGCTTCTTGAGCTTAGCTAATGGCAGAAAAATATGGCTTTTATAGGACTCAATAGATTTGTTTCCTTTTTTCTAAACCATTACTTCCCTCTTCTGATTGCTTTCTCATGTCTGGAAAAAATTTTATATATTCTACCCCGGTTTTTACTTTTTATGCAAGCAGCAATTCAAGTTGGAGTATCTTTGTAATAGGCTGAAGCAGAATTTCTTAAACTTAAATGATTTGAGCATCTGGAATAGAGTTTCCAAGTTCTTTATTCTCAGGGACACTAGTGACAGATCTTGGCATAACATTCATAAAAGAGTCAAGGTTTCAGTGTTTGGGTCCTCTCAGTAGCATTTATACCTTAGAGTGTCAGCTCTGAACTATTCAAGAGCAAAAGGCCCAAACTGATAATTCTTTTTTTTCCTAGACTTGAAACCAGTTACTCCTAGAGGGACAGGCAGGAGGATAATTTTTTCTTCATCAGAACACTACTGACATTAAGAAAAAAAATATCATAGACAAAGTAAATATTCTGAACCTTACTGAACCTTACTAAAAAGACTTTTTCCCATAAAAACATTTTAAATACATATCAAGAGGATGATATATAATTTTGAAGATTAGAGGAGAAATATAGAAAGAGATGACTTTTTTCTCAATCCTTTGTACATGGACCACATGATCTAAAATTCTCTAGTAACTGCAAGTCCAGAAACATTGTTGAAATTCAAAAATCTAAGAAAAAGAGATCTGATATCAGAGCAAGTTCACTTCAGTCACTCAGTTGTGTCCAACTCTTTGCAACTCCATGAACCACAGCACGCCAGGCTCCCTGTCCATCACCAGCTCCCAGAGTCCACCCAAACCCATGTCTATCGAGTTGGTGATGCCACCAAACCATCCCATCCTCACTTGTTCCCTTCTCCTCCTACCCTCAATCTTTCCCAGCATCAGGGTCTTTTCCAGTGAGTCAGCTCTTCACATCAGGTGGCCAAAATATTGGAGTTTCAGCTTCAGCATCCGTCCTTCCAGTCAACACCCAGGACTGATCTCCTTTAGGATGGACTGGTGGGATCTCCTTGCAATCCAAGGGACTCTCAAGAGTCTTCTCCAACACCATAGTTCAACAGCATCAATTCTTCGGTGCTTAACATTCCTTATAGTCCAACTCTCATTCCATACCTGACCACTGGAAAGAACTCATCAAAAGAGTAAAATTAGCTCAATAGAATGGACATATACAGTAGCAGAATAGAAAATGTATTGACACTTTTATGATGACCATCTCAATGATATTTGAATTCTTTGATTGAATGACTATCATTTTATGGAAAAATAAAAGAACTAGTGAATTCACTTTGATGTCAACCACAAGGAAAGGAAAACACATTATTTGACCACTTTCATCNTGGAGCCCCCCAAAATGAAGTCTGACACTGTTTCCACTGTTTCCCCGTCTATTTCCCATGAAGTGATGGTACCAGATGCATCCAATTCCTTAATTCTATCATCTGAACAGAAAGAAAAATAATGGAGCTCACAGAAAGATGTTAAAGAACCCGGCGAATAGAAGCTTGTGCATAAGGATAGTATCTGTCAAATCAGACAAACAAGGAGGAGATCCATTTGCAAAGCAATCCAGTGGAGAAATGATGAAGAAGTATATTGGAGGGTTTACGTAAACACAAACAAAAGTCTCAATTCCTATAATCTTAGGAATAGGATTACAAATAGATAAAAATATTTGCTGGCAGTAAAGGAGCTTTGTACTCAGTCTAGTTTTGGAATAGGACTAAATTTTCTTTGAGTAAGGATTTTGGGGAAGAAGATCCACTTGAATGTCTTCTTGAGTCTCCAACAGGAGGTGAACATCAGAACTGACATCTTGAAAGAAAGATCTATCATAAATAATGGAGCTGGCCTTACCAAAAGGGTGATAATAGCCCCATTTACCCATATGATTCAAATCAAGTGTCATTTCAGGGAAGACTGCCATCCGTGACAAAGCTCCCAAATTCTTCCTCTGAGTCCACACTGGTGCTTGTATTTTACTGAAGTCTTTGCCCCCATATAAGACATTTTGATCATATGTGTTTCTCCTGCTAGAGCAGCAGTTTTGTGTTTCATTCATTTTGTGTTCCTTGTGTCTACATGCCATCAGGCCCATGTAAGCCTTCAATAGACATGTGAGGTTTGAAGAATAAGAAATCTCACTAAAAGTAACACGGAGTGATTCTTGTGGAAATGTGATATTCCTATTCTGTATTGTTAGCAGAATGGGTTTTGATCATAGAAACTAACAGTTTAGGGAGACGTGATGAGGCACTTGGGATGGAATATAACATCATGTGAGTGCCTGCAGCAAAGTCAAACACTATTAGCAGCGATACTGATCCACAATATAGAGACTACCTTTATGGTGCTTAGCAGAATATTTGCCATGTAATCGGACATGTCTGAAGTGACATAGCAGCAGCAGCAGCAGCAGCAGGAGCAGACAGGGACAAGGGAGCCTGGCGGGTTGCCATCTATGGAGTTGCACAGAGTTAGACACGACTGAAGCGACCTAGTAGCAGCAACAGCAGCAGCAGCAGCAGCATGCAGTGAATCAATCAACGGATCAGTCAATCAGTCTACTAAAACCTGGGTCAGAAATTGGCACAAACATTGAAATCAAAATCCCTTAAGATCTCTAAGGAGACCCTGCTAGTCATTCACCCTTTCCCTAAAAGGTGAGTGATTTTTGAAGACCCAATCCTGGATTTTCATTGGAAGGACTGTTGCTGAAGTTGAAGCTCCAATACTTTGGCCACTTAATTTGAAGAACTGACTCATTGGAAAAGACCCTGATGCTGGGAAAGATTGAAGGCAAAAGGAGAAGAGGACAGAAGAGGATGAGACAGTTAGATAGCATCACCAACCCAATGGACATGAAATTGAGCAAACTCCAGGAGATAGTGGAGGACTGAGGAGCCTGCTGGGCTCCATGGGGTCACAAAGAGTCAGACACTACTAGAACAACAACATCAAATAGAAATATACAATGAGAATACATTTTGACTTTATCTTAGCCATATTCCCCAAGGCTCTAACTTGTTTTTACATAAATTGATGTGATTAGGGAATAACAGCTTCTAGTAACATGATCCATCCCTGGTTTTTCTCTTTTTTTCCCTGGCAACAGTTCTTCCAATTTTTACTCCAGTTTTCATAAGGTCTATATGAAGTCACAGGTCTACATAATTTCTTCCTTTGAAATACTTCATTGGGTAGAATTTATTTTGCATAAAATTATTTAAGATCATTTTTTAACTTATAGTTTTGTCTTATGGGAATTTTACAACCTTATTTTCTGCTGATACAAATAGCTTTTGATCTTTAAAAGGGCAGGGATATAGTTCCCTTCAAATATTTTTATATCTCTAAAGAGAATTGGTTTTAGTAGTAATGAGGGTAAAGCATTTTGCTTCTAGAACTTTAGAAAAGAAAGGCCTAATAAGCAAATCCTGGGAACCTACTAAGGTTTGGTTTTTGTTTTTGTTTTTTTAATTCCAGTATGCAGATATTCAGCATAAAAATAAAGTACCCTGAGAAAAATGCTGAAAATAAAAACAAAAGTGACATCTAACTGTAATATGTTGTCAACACATGTCATCTCAGTCCATTTTTTTCTGAGATGAGTCTGAATGAATTTTGAATTTGAAAATTGACATCATTCACTCTGTTTTTGTAAATAAAGTTTTATTGAAACTAGCCATGCCTATTCGTTTACTTATTATCTACGGGTACTTTTTGTATTACAGTAACAGAGCTGAGTAATTACAGCATGGTCTAATATTAGAACTAAAATAGTTGCTTCTGGGGATTTGCCAGGTGGCTCAGTGGTAAAGAACCCATCTGCCAATGCAGGAGATGCAGTTTGAGTCCCTGGGT
This sequence comes from Neotragus pygmaeus, assembly GCA_006410875.1. Classification (NCBI taxonomy): domain Eukaryota; kingdom Metazoa; phylum Chordata; class Mammalia; order Artiodactyla; family Bovidae; genus Neotragus; species Neotragus pygmaeus. Next base: position 10,213 of record SJYV01036771.1, read on the forward strand.
CAGAAAAATCCCTTGGAGAAGGAAATGCAACCCACTCCTGTATTCATGCCTGGGAACTCCCGTGGACAGAGGAGCCTGGCAGGCTACAGTCCATGAGGTCGCAAATAGTCAGACACGACTGAGCAACTGAACACGCAACGCTTGCTTCTGGTGCTTCACAGAAAATGTATGCTGAGCTAGTACAGAGAAATAGGTGGTCTAAACTAATCCTGTAAAAGACTGAGTATCAAAGTCTCCACTTTTGATTGCACATTGTGAAATGCATAGCACACGAGTCAGTAAAAGCCATCTATGTCCTTTCTCAAATTAAAAATTTATTTACCTGAAAATACAGCCGTTTTTCATGCTTGTTATCATGTCTGGGTTAGGTATAAGGAGGTGTCAGGGAAGGAAAATTGCCTTGAGCAATTTTAAGTCTTTTTCATTATGAGTCTTTTTTCACTTTTCTTCAGCAAGAAAGAGAGTGTGAAATAGAATAAGGCATCCAAATCAATAGATTAAATTTATTGAAAGGATGAGTAATTGGAGTAATGTTACAGAATATCAAGCAGATTATTTAGATAGCACACAAGTTTCCAGTCTGATCAGGTCAATTTACAGGCCATCAGAAATTACTCAGAGAAATAGTGGTTTTGATCCAAGAGTCTTCTGCATTAGAATGTAGTAATTTGCTCTCTTTAGCTATTTAATCTCTTCCTTGTGTTCAGAGAAAGAAAGGAAGCAGTCATGAGAGAGGGAAGTAATGAGATCATACTATAATTGCTTACACAGATAACAATAACAGAAGCCTTTTCACACCTGCTGATATTGTATTTACTGCTCATTCCCCTACAGAAAGGTAAGATGATGAATAGAGAGGTCGATCAGGAAAATCCCGGAGTGTCTAAGAAAAAGGCGTCAAATATATCTGAGCAGCAGAACCTCCAATGAAGCCAGGCTCCCAGACCTACAGAATCTTGGTGTGTGGGTTTAGACAGGAGCCCAGTCAGTTATATCTTTAACGGGATGATTATGGCATTTGTCATGCAGCCAGGCTTGGGAGTCACCTATGCAGTACAATCCCTTCATTTTCCAGTGGTGAGACTGAAGGGACTTTGTGAAGATCAGAACCCCTACTACTCCACCCCTTAACCCTAGTTCTTCTCTCTTACAATGGCCCAGCAGAAATCCTTTGTGATACAAACCCTACTCTGGCCAGGCACATGGGCTGCCACTCTTTTTTTTCCAGCTAGTGGAGCACACTCCTGCTTTGGGGACCTGGCACCTTTTGTCTGTCCTTCCTGGGATACTCCTTCCTAATACCCACATCAGTTGCTTCCTCACTGCACCCAAGGCTCCATTCAGAAGTCATCTTAACAGAGGAGCCTGCCTTGGCTCTATTTTCCTCTTGACACTTACTATTACCTGACATTTGCAATGTGGAGAAGGCAATGGCACCCCACTCCAGCACCCTTGCCTGGAAAATCCCGTGGACGGAGGAGCCTAATAGACGGCAGTCCATGGGGTCGGTAAGAGTCGGACATGACTGAGTGACTTCACTTTCACTTCTCACTTTCATGCATTGGAGAAGGAAATGGCAACCCACTCCAGTGTTCTTGCCTGGAGAAGCCCAGGGACGGGGGAGCCTGGTGGGCTGCCGTCTATGGGGTCGCATAGAGTCAGATACGACTGAAGCGACATGTAAGCAGCATGCTTACTCACAGAGAAGGAAATAGCAACCCACTCCAGTATTCTTGGCTGGAGAATCCCATGGATGGAGGAGCTTGGTGGGCTACATCCCACGGGTCGCAAAGAGTCAGACACGATTGAGCGACTTCACTTCACTATGCTTACTCGTGGTTTGCTTCCTAGTCAATTCAGTTGCAAGCTCTGTGCCAGAGCACAAAAGTTCTCTTGGTTCACTGCTATCTCCAAAACATTTCTATCTGGCATATCATAAACTCTCAACTAATATTTGTAAATGAAGGATGAATGGATGCTTTTTCTGAATACTCTCTTCTGGGCTGCCAGTCCAGTGCAGTAATGAAAACTGGAAAAATATAAAGAGCATTGAAATCAAACAGATCTGGTTTGAATTCTTCATGCATGGCTTTGAGTGAGTTACTGATTCTTGCTGGGCATCGGTTGTGTGAAGTTAGGCTCTGATGCTGGAGTATTGTTGTGAAAATCACATACATGAAGCAGGCCTAATAAGAGCCCCCTAGAGAAGTGAGACTAAGGTTTAGGTTATCCACACTGGGAATTCTAAGGGGCTGAGACATTGACTGGATCCCCCAATTGGGCTGCCAAAGAGCCAGAAGGCTGCTTTAGTTTCTTAATGCTGCAGGAGTGGGAGGTTGTGTAACTCTCTGTTGGTGCCCTTTTGAACCACATTTCATCAAGATATTGTGAAACAGGGAGCAAAAGGGAGGCTTCTTGGGCCAACATGCATCAGGCCTTGTGCTAGGAGGGATATGCCGAGGGGAGAGACGGAAGCGAGGGATCCCTGGCAGCCTCGCCGACTCCGCTTGGTGTCTTTGCTTTTGTGGGGCCAGCTGGGAATGAGCAAGTAAACCCTGTGGACCTGCTGAGCCAAGTCAACAAGCCATGCCCCAGAACAGTAATATCTTTTTTTCAATGTCTCCCAAGGTGAGATTTAAGGTGTGTCCACTGCAGTGCTCTTGCCTGGAAAATCCCACGGATGGAGGAGCCTGGTGGGCTGCAGTCCATGAGGTTGCTAACAGTCGGGCACAACTGAGTGACTTCACTTTCACTTTTCACTTTCATGCATTGGCGAAGGAAATGGCAACCCACTCCAGTGTTCTTGCCTGGAGAATCCCAGGGACGGAGGAGCCTGGTGGGCTGCCGTCTGTGGGGTCGCACAGAGTCAGACATGACAGAAGCGGCTTAACAGCAGTAGCAGGGCAAAGGAAGAGCGAGAAGAGCATTAGCAATCAAGTTGAAAACCTATGTTCTAGGTTACTAGCTGGTCACTTTCACCATCCGGCCACAATTTTGTTTAATCCTATTAATCCATAAACAGGATTATCAGCTTCATTTTCCAAATGAAGAAACAAGGTTGGCGAGGTGTAGTTATTTAGAGTATTTTGTATTTAGTCAGCACATGAACTTACATTGCCCTAAGACTTGATTCTTTTCTTTAGGAATTCTGTAACCTTAGGAGACATGCGTGACTGGTGTATTTTCATTCTATTTTTCTAAACATAAGAATGATGTATGTTGTGATAGACCTATGTATGTGTGTGTTCAGTTGCATTAGACTCTTTGCAACCCCATGGACTGCAGCCCACCAAGTTCTGTTCACGGAATTTTCCAGGCAAGAATACTGGAGTGGGTTGCTATTTCCTCCTCCAGGGGATCTTCCTGACCCAGGGATTAGAATCTTTTACCTCCTGCATTGGCAGGCAGATTCTTTACCACTGCTCTACCTGGGAAGCCCGTAATAAGAGTAACATGTGCATGTGTGAGTCACTCGGTCATATTTGACTCTTTGCAGCCCCATGGACTGTAGTCCATCAGGCTCCTCTGTCCATGGAACTCTACAGGCAAGAATATTGGAGTGAGTTGCCATTCCTTTCTCCAGGGGATCTTCCCAACCCAGGATTGAACCTGGGTCACCCACATTGCAGGCAGATCCTTTACACTGTGCCACCTGGGAAGCCCATAATACGAGTAATACCCACTCATAAAATTGTTACCAAGATAAAATAAGCTGTTGAGGACACAGCACTCATCCCAGTGCCTTGCCCATAGTATGTGCTCAATAAATGCTTTCCAGCGTGGCTTATATTAGCCAAAGTAACGCAGTCAGAGGCAGAGCTCAGATTCTGCCTCCTGATGATCTGATTCTAAGCTGCTTCTCTTCTGTAGCAATTGCCCAAGGAATTTACATTCTGAAAGAGCTTGAAGGTTTCTATGGTCCTTTCCAAATGAAAGATTCAGTAGTTCCAGTGGGAGAGTTGGACGTCTTACACTAAGAATTCTCAAGGAAAGGAAGTTGAGAATGTTCCCTGGAATCACATCCTCTCGTGGCACCTCCCTTCTCTTCAGGACGCTGTGACCTCTGGCCTCCATGGACTTTATCCTCCCATACAATTGGTTCCACTCACAATTAGTTGCTGGCACTGTCATCAAAGGGAGTTCTCTCCAAGGACGAGGAACAGGATGCAAAACAAATCCTGTACTGTAAACTCCAAATGTGATCAGGGCAGTCCCAGCTGAGGAGGGAAGTTATGTTGTGAGATTGAGGGGATCAACAATAAAAGACAGCCAGCTGCCCGCCTCTAGCAGGTGACTTGTGGGAATGTACATGTATCCTCTTATGCCCCAAACATTCCCACAACAGAGCACCTCTTAAGCACCAGAGCCTCTAAAGCTTTCTAAAGCTTTTGCCCAGACTGAGAAGCATCATTCTCTCCTGTTCCAAGTCACAGCAGGGAAGAGGACTATCTTCTTATATCCAGAAAGTATCAGTTTATCCCATGAAATCCTTAGGGTGACTGTGGTTTGCCCTCATCTCCTGACAGTGCGGATGAGGAGAGAGAGCCAAAAGACACAGCATCTCTGTTCCAATGAAAACTCAGCTTCAAAGAAGAAAGTGATCACTGCTAAGGAGGTGAAGTCACAGCCTCAGCAAACCTTTGAAACTGGAGGAGAAGATGTAAATTAAGTGCAGACAATCAGGGTAAGAAGTAAAATCCTTAAGGAAAAGCAAAGTCTTCTGCAATGGGTGTGAAAGTAAAGAAAGTTGGCTAAGGCAAGGAGATAAACAGGACTGCATGATATAATCAAACTGTGAAATGGCCAATTAGATGAGAAATCTAAAGAAAATACATGGAAGTTGGAAATTGTCTGTTTTCCTTGAGAATTTGTAAGAATCAAAGTGGAAGCAGAGTCAATTTTCTCAATATTCAATTCATTATAAACCCTCCTGGGGGACAGGAAACACGCTCTTATTTGCTGTTTCTGCAATAGTGTTTTCTGGTATATGACAGAGCTGTGGGACTCTGTAATCTCTGTGTAGGGCTATATGCCAAGTATCATTCATGAGTTTCTTACAGCTTTTAAAAAATATATTCTGTTAGTTAGTAATTCATTTGTGTATTTATTTATGTGTTCATTCATATGTTCATTCGTTCAGTAAACTTTTTGTGCCTGCAGTGTATCAGGCGCAGCACTAGTCTCTGACTAAACAAACACAAACATGACGTGTTTATATACTTAAAGGCTCACAGCCCCTTATAAAGACACATGTAAGTCAGCAACTAAAAGTCAGTTTCTAACAGAAAGAAGGAAATGTTTCAAAGAAAGACAGAGTGCAGTGGATTAAAGAGCATCCAGCTCAAATTAATGGCTACCTGGGATCCCATTAGGTGACGTTATTTGAAAAGAGGATCTTTGCTGATGTAAATAATTGAGTTTCAATGAGATCATATAGAGTTAGGGTGGACACTAAACCCGAAGGGCACTTTTTCGTAAGAAGAGAAAGACACACAAAGAGAAGACACACACAGAGAAAAAGCCACGTGACTACGCAGCAGGAGACTGCAGTGATGCAGCCACAAGCCAAAGCATGCTAGAATGGCTAGAGCCGCCAGAAACTGGACTAGGCAAGGAAGGAACTTTCCCTAGAGCCCTGAGAAGGAGCACGACTCTAAGGACATCTTAATTTCAGACGTCTAACCTCCCAAACTTGAGAGAATAAACCTGTTGCTTTAAACCTCCAGTTCATAGCAATTTGATTTGCAACTGGTAAAGTCAAGGCTATGGTTTTTCCAGTGGTCATGTATGGATGTGAGAATTGGACTGTGAAGAAAGCTGAGCACCGAAGAATTGATGCTTTTGAACTGTGGTGTTGGAGAAGACTCTTGAGATTCCCTTGGACTGCAAGGAGATCCAACCAGTCCATTCCGAAGGAGATAAACCCTGGGATTTCTTTGGAAGGAATGATGCTAAAGCTGAAATTCCAATACTTTGGCCACTTCATGTGAAGAGTTGACTCACTGGAAAAGACTCTGATGCTGGGAGGGATTGGGGGCAGGAGGAAGAGGGGATGACAGGATGAGATGGCTGGATGGCATCACTGACTCGATGGACGTGAGTTTGAGTGAACTCTGGGAGATGGTGATAGACAGGGAGGCCTGGCATGCTGCAATTCATGGGGTTGTAGAGTTGGATACGACTGAGCGACTGAACTGAACTGAACTGAGAGAACCTGCCTGCCAATGCAGAAAATGCAAGAGGTACAAGTTTAATCCCTGTGTCAGGAAGATCCCGGGAGAAGGAAATGGCAACCTATTCCAGTATTATTGCTTGGAGAATTATATGGACAGAGGAGCCTGGCAAGCTGCAGTCTATGGGACTGCAAAGAGTTGGACACAACTGAGTGTGTGCACACACACACCCCTCTAAGAAATGAATATATTCATTCCCTGGTGGCTCAGATGATAAAGAATCCAACTGCAATGCAGGAGACATGGGTTCAATCCCTGGGTCAGGAAGATCCCCTGGAGAAGGTTATGGCTACCCACTCCAGTATTCTTGCTTGGGGAATCCCATGGACAGAGGAGCCTGGCAGGCTACTGTCCATGGGGTTGCAAAGAGTCAGATAAAACTTAGTGACTAACACAGCACTTTCTAAAAAATGAATATATAGCAGAAGGGCATTAAAACTATAGTGCTGAGAATTCAATACAAATTTTTTTTTTTTTGCTGACATCTTGTAGTTTTTAAAAACATAATTTTAATTGGAGTTTATTTGAATTACAATGTTGTGTTAGTTTCATGTGTACAGCAAATGGGATCTGTTATACATATATCTATTCTTTATTAGATTTTTTTCCCATGTAGGTCATTACAGAGAACTGACTGGACTTCCCTGTACTACACACAGTAAGTCCTTATCAGTTATCTATTTTATATATAGTAATGCTCGTATGTCCATCCCACTCTCCCAATTTATCCCTCTACTCCTTTACCCACTGGTAATCATAAATTTGTTTTCTACATCTGTTACTCTATTTATGTTTTGTAAATAATTTCATTTGTACCTTTTTAAAAAAATTCTACATATCAGTGATATCAAAATTTTTTTTTTTTCCATCTGACTTACTTCACTCAGTATGACAATCTCTGGATTCATCCATGTTGCTGAAAATGGGATTGTTTCATTCTTTTTTATGACATCATGTAGTTTTTAACTTGGTTTTTGCTTTGTGGAACTATCTCCTTTGTCCTCAGTCAAGAAGCCTTGTTCCACTCATCAAAGAGTAGGCCCCTAGTCAGACTGAAGTTTGGATCTTATAGTGGTATCAACTTCTAGAAGAAATTGTTAGGTTTTGCTTCTTTGATCCCAGGAGCTGTCCTGGCTCTTAGGCTTCCTGAATCTCAGTTCTTTGCATTTTCCCTCTTCAATTGCTTTAGTTAGCCAAAAGTGGTAATCATTGCTTGCAACCGAGAACTCTAACTACTTCAGGACCATGTTGAATTTTCTGGTTATTCTTTACCAAGAATATCATAATCTCTGTTTAAATTCATGTTATTATTTTATTCTGCTGCTAGAAATTTTGTGCTATATTTTTGGCTACCTGTGGCCATGATGAAAGAAGAGTCTGTGGTGTACATTTTGTTCCACTCCTGGCTAAAATAATATCTCAGTTCATGCCAAACTCTCCATTTCGAATCTACTCTCCTTTTACCAACTTCACATATTAAAAATATCCATTTTTAAGACTCAAAATAGAAAAATAAATAGAAGAAAAAACACAGTCTTTGGTATATAACTAAACTGGGCTTTAGCCGAGACACCATCAATTAATGTGGCCTATATTTGGATCANGACTTAGAGAAGGCAATAGCAACCCACTCCAGTATCCTTGCCTGGAAAATGTTATGGACAGAGGAGCCCAGGAGGCTACAGTCCATGGGGTCACAGAGTCGGACATGACTGAGCGACTTCGCTTTCACTTTAGAATTCTTGAAAGGCTTTGTCCACCCACTATTCCAGAGGACCTTGACTTCTCAAGCTGCCTAGTGAACACAGCAGTGGCCGTGGGGCGAACAATATTCATGGAAGCCTCCAACCTGAGTCATTTAGGGGCAGACAAGCACAAATGGTGCCTTTTTCTTCTTCCCCACCAGGAGTACATTTGTCTGAGAGAGTGAACTCCATGAACTTAACTCTCTGCTGCATTTAACCTCTGGAGCATATAATATGAACAAGCAGAAAGACAATATTGGGTTGGTAGGAGGATGGGAGCTGATAAAATATAAATCCTTTGGTCTTTAGTGTCTATTTTGATCACTTTTCTAAAGATAGAAAGGACAGAAGGAAAGAAGAAAGAAAAACAGAAAGAAAGAAAGAGGAAGGAGGAAAACGAAAGAAAGAAAAACCACTGGCTAGTTTAAAGAAACTAGTAAAAGAAATGGAAATAGGGGGAAAGAGTTAATAAAAGTCACTTAAAAGGAGACAAATAAAGGCATTTCCCCATAAGATATGGGGACTCGATATGACCAAGTGGAGCCTGTACGTTCACAGGCATCCTGCCCTTTCTCCAAGGCTGCCATTATTTATCTGCTGGAGCTCTTGTTTTTTCCCTTGCTTTAAAGTGAAGTACGCAAACACTCTCACTTCAAAGGGAAAAATCCTCATAAATGTCATTTTACTGCCGGCCCAGAAGAATAGCATCGAGAGACCCTGAAAGTGGGGCGGGGCGTAGGGACCCCAGGCACATCTGGTGACTTACAGGGAAAGCCGTTCTGATAGGAGAGAGGCCAACCTCGAATGAACCCAGCTGAGCATGTGTCTGTCACAGCTAGGAGATGGCATTGCCTACATTAAAATCCCAAACATGTCTCTTTTTATTTAGACAAATCTCAGCAACTCTGGGGCTTCCCCGGTGGCTCAGTGGTCAAGAATCTGCCTGCAATGCAAGAGACACAGGAGACTCGGGTTCCATCCCTTGGTCAAGAAGGTCCCCTGGAGAAGGAAATGGCAACCCACTCCAGCATTCCTGGAAAATTCCATGGACAGAGGAAGCTGGAGGGCTACAGTCTGTGGTGCTGCACGGGTCAAACGCAACTGCGCAACCACACATGCACAAGAATGCTGAGCCTTGGTTTCTTCATCTGTACAATGGAAGGAACTTAAAGCGACCACTGCAAAGGGTCAGTGTAAGTAAGGACTTTTTAAATGAACAAATGGAGGGGACTTCCCTGAGGGTCCCGCAGCTAAGACTCTGTGCTCCCAATGTAGGGGGCCCAGATTTGATCCATGGTCAGGAAACTAGACCCTGCATGCCACAGCTAAAGATCCTGCACCGCAACCAAGACTCAGCACAGTCAAACATGTCAACAAACAGACAGACAAATAAACTTAAATAGATAATAAAATGAACAAATGGAAAGTGCCTGGCACACGAGTCCTTAACAGACATGAGCTCCTGTTTTCAGGGATCTCTTGTATGGTTGGAGCTGGGTGTCTGTCAGGTCACTTCCTGTGACTGAAAGTGGGAAGGGACTTCTCACCGATGTGGATATTCCAAATGTAAGTTATTGGATAGGACACAGGTCCCCAGATAAGAAGTGGGAGTGTGCAAAGTGGGCTGTAGAAAGTGGGCTGGTGCTGTTGACTGGAGAAACAAGAGTTATCCCATGCCCTCACTCCCTCCCACTATAGACGTTGAAAAGCTGTGCATGCGCATTATCAGCNGTCATGTATGGATATGAGAGTTGGGCTATAAAGAAAGCTGAGCGCTGAAGAATTGATGCTTTTGAACTGTGGTGTTGGAGAAGACTCTTGAGAGTCCCTTGGACTGCAAGGAGATCCAACCAGTCCATCCTAAAGGAGATTAGTCCGAGTATTCATTGGAAGGACTGATGTTGAAGCTGAAACTCCAATACTTTGGCCACCTAGTGGGAAGAACTGATTCATTAGAAAAGACCTGATGCTGAGAAAGATTGAGGTTGAGAGGAGAAGGGGATGACAGAAGATGAGATGGTTGGATGGCATCACTGACTCACTGGACATGAGTTTGAGTAAACTCTGGGAGTTGGTGATGGACAGGGAGGCCTGGCTTGCTGCAGTCCATGGTGTTGCAAAGAGTCGGATATGACTGAGTGACAGAATTGAACTGATATTTGGACCAGGCATAGAAATTTCCCAAGTCTCATGTTTCCTATAGGCATGTCTACTACTGGGTCACTGTTGGAGTCAAAGACGCATCATAAGTGAAGCACTCAGGCCAGTGCCAGGCATGTAGAAAAGCTAAAAATTTTGTTTTTCTCTCTTACTTGCTTTTTTCTTCCAATCCTGGCGCTTCAAAAGTCATGCTAACTATCTTCTCAGAGTTTGGCCTTTTTCTCTTCACCACAACCTGCAGTTATAGACAGTTGAGAATGATAAATGGATATACGACAATAGGCATCTCTTCAGCTCTCCTCTTCTCTCCTTAGCTTTCTGGGGCCTCTGACTAGATAACATGCCACTAAGGAATCCCTCTCTCAAACTCACACATACAGCAAAAGGGGTCATTTTTATACCATATGTTGTTGATGAATTCAATCCATTCTCAAAGCATGTTTGGCCTTTTGAACTTAAATATTCTTTTTTTTTTTTTTTTTTTTAAATTTTGGCCTGCCCCTCGCCTCCCTTGGCCGCTGGACTCCAAGCCTCCCCTAGCTCCGTCCCAGGGCCCACGGTGCCTGCACCATGGCTGACTGGTCAAAGGGACCAGCCGGCAAACAAGTTCCCCAAACGCCCGAGATTGGGAACTTAAATATTCTTGATTCTTCCTCCAAGGCATTGGAATTTGTCTAATGGGAAAAAAAAAATACAATAATGCCTGAATCATTGTGTGTGTATCCATGTCTTTCCAAACATATACAAGCATTTTACTTTTACCTTTAAGAAATTCTGAGATACAGTTTCATTGGGTAACTTCAGGATCCATTTTGATAGCAGCTCAAACATGCTTCTAACAGAATTACCAACCATCCAGACTTGCTTAATCTTCTGAAAGTGATCGATGTTGTTACCCCCCCCCCACCAAAGGAGCACACTATTGATTGTTGTTGTTTAGTTGCTAAGTCACATCCAACTTTTTTGTGACCCCAAGGACTGTAGCCTGCTAGCTCTCATAATTCCATTTGAGAAAAACTAACATCTCATGGACACAGCTTGATGCTTCATTAAACACCTTTATCTTCATACCACTGTAACAGAGTCATCAATACTTGCTTGGGTCAGGCTATTAAAACATTACTTGGGTAGATTTTTTTTTAATATTTTTTCTCAGATTAGGAATTTATTCCATTACTTTCATTTGTAAACTTCTAAAAATAAGTCATAGGTAACATCAGTGGCTCATGGTAAAGAATCTACCTGCCAAAGCAGGAGATGGAGTGGATGCAGGTTCAATCCCTGGGAAAGATCCCTTGGAGGAGTAAATGGCAAACTGCTCGAGTATTCTTGCCTGAAAAATCCCAAGGACATAGGATCCCAGTGGACTACAGTACATAGGATCACAACGAGTTGGACACGACTGAGCAGTCCACTCCAACATCAGTGTACTGATTCACTGACTGAGTTAGAAGCTTCTCCTTGGTCTTCTCTCATTAAGACTCCCATCACACCCTCTATTACCTCTTGGTTAGCAATTATCACATTGTCCCATGACAAGGATGTTGTCATGGGACATATAGTTTTATCATTCAAATCAGGACAGTTTGAGAGTGAGAGGGACTGTGGTTAGTAATTAAGCCAGGGCAATGGGAATAAACTGAGACTGTCCTGAGGAAAAAATAAGTCACTCTAATTTTAACTAGTAGTTCATTTGTCTGTGACTTCCTCTAGATATCAAGCTCCCTGACACATTTAGCTTATTCTCTGCTCTAACTCCAGCACCTCACATAGTACCTGAGCCAGAAAAGACATTCTACTTCAGTCATGGCCCTGTATCATGGCAAGTACATGGGAAAGTCATCTCTCCCAATCAACAATCCTTTAGGTGTGATAACTAATTTATAACATATGTTCATTTTACGTAGTGCAGAAATTTTCCAACTTTCTTTTTGCCCAGTTACTTACTTGTCCTTCAAGATATCTGAACCCAAGTGGATTAGGGGGCATTCCTGCTTTTATAGATAGCATCTTGTTTTTGCATCGTTTGTTTAACCGCACTCTATCCTAATTGTTGGTTTATAGTAGGTATCAGTTCTTGAGCCTCTGGGTTCTCTTTTGTGTCTACAGCAGCATTTAGACAGACCCCGTCTCAGAGTAAGGGAATGATACATGCCATTTGAAAGAATCGAAGGATGGATTCATGGGTGAACAAATGAATACTCAGATTGAAAATGGGAAAATCCCATCCACTAACTTGTCCTTCTGTTTGCTTAATATTAATTATTTAGATGGTAATATACATAGAGATAGCATCATGGATCTTCAGATTATACAGACCTAGAGGTAATTCCATACATTAGTTAGGTAGAATAGTATTCTAGTGTATAATAAAAGGCTGGATTTGACACTGTGATCACCCAGGACGTGATGTACTTAAAGGTGAAGTAGAGCTAATGTTCATGTAAAAATCATCCTATGATATTTGTTGCTAGTTAACATTTTTATTGAATCTCATGGTAGAACAAAGAGAGTGATTAAGAGCCTAGAAAATAGAATTCATGAGAAAAGGTTAGAGGAACTGGAATTATTTAGCCCAGGGAAAAAAATTATGTAGCCATTCAGTGAAATCTCATTATCCAATATCAATTTACTCAAACGAGGGCATAATTTAAACTCACAGCTGTTTCCAATGAACAAATGACCTACTCTTCTTTAAAAAAAAAAGAAAAAAATGATCATCAGAAACTATTAATTCAAATATATTTCTTTATTTTTGACCTCTCATATTTTACATTATCAGGGATTTACTTTATTTGAAAACTTCTGGGCTACATTCTTCATAGTAGTGCAGGTATCAGTTTATCAAATATAATCAAAAGAAATCACCCCCCCCGCCCATGTCTAGCACTTAATTTTCTCATTTTAAAAATTAAAATAAGGGTATTGGTTCATTTATTCAATAATCATTTATTGAGGACCAACTTCATGCCAGATTCTGTGCTAAGCAAGGAAAAGAGAAGTTATATAACAGATGATTTTCATTATTGTGAGCTATTTTCATCTAAGTCCCTCTTATACTAAGCTTAAAGGTGCCTGAGAAATCCACTAGAAAGCCATACTCTTAGGTTGAGACATCTCCCAAGTACAAATATTTCAGCTTTGGGAGAAGGGAGACAACAAATTAAGATATTATATGATTTCCTTTCACCCAGTTGCCTTTTGGATGAGCACCTGCCCAAAAGAAAATAGGATACAGAACAAAAGAGTATTGAAAAACAAAAAAGAATAAATATTTTAAAAGCTGAAAACTAAAAAAAAATCTTAGCACCAATAAGTACCTAGGAATTAGCTGAGAAATATGAAGTTGACAGAGGTTAAGTTATATACTCATGGTAACACAATAAGTTAGTAGCAAATTAAAAGTTATAATTCTAGTCTCCTATTTATCTTGACTTCTGTCTAGAATTCTTTCCTCATCAGTATTAGTCAGACACAAATGAGTGAGTGAACTGACTGACTATTAATAATTAGAACTATTAGTATATGACTCCTAAGATACCATTATTCTGCAAAACCCAATATAATGTCATAAACACATAGAGATTTATCCACTCATATATAATCTAGAGATAAGCAGTCCATAGTGCTATCAGGGACCCAGACTTTTCCTGTCCCTCTAGTCTACTCTGTTTGGTGTGAGCTTTCAGTCACAAAAGGGCTGCTGGAGCTCCAGCTCTCACACAGTCTTCAATTAGGNATTTAAGGGACTAGATCTGATAGACAGAGTGCCTGATGAACTATGGACGGAGGTTCGTGACATTGTACAAAAAAGATCTTCACAACCCAGGTTACATAAAAGGCCATACATAAAAGGCTTGTAACAGTCCCTCACACACGGCAGTTTTTGTATATACAAGTAACAACTCACCAAATAGAACGAATCTGGACACCATCCTTGTATACCTACACCCAAATGACCACTTGTTAACTACGTTTCTCAACTATCTCTGCATCAATTACCTTCCATTACCTTTGTTTATGGGCTGCCCAGGTAGCTCTAATGGTAAAGAACCCACCTGCCAATGCAGGAGACTAAAGAAACCCAGGTTCGATCCCCAAGTTGGGAAGATTTTTGGAGGAGGGCATGGCAACCCACTCCAGTATTCTTGCCTTGAGAATCCTATGGACAGAGGAACCTGGCAGGCTATGGTCCATTGGGTTGCAGAGTCAGACACAACTGAAGTTACTTGGCATGCACACACCTTTGTTTATGTCTTGTAGCCTTCCATCTGAGCTAGTAAAATAGGCTCTTAGATGGTCCACTCATTTGTTAATCTATCAGGCAACAAATATAGATTCACTCCTTCTTTGGAGCTGACATTTTGCTAGAGAGTGGAAAACAATAACATCTTCACTTCAAAGTCAAAAGTTCCACCATGTCATGATCTGGCTCTGTTCATCCCTTCATCCTGTCTGCTACCCATCCCTTGCTTGAACCTTAACTCCCAAGCTTTCAACTCTGCTTTTTAGAGAAAGGGGCCACGTTCCTTCTTTCCTCTGGCCTCTTGCACCCGCTATTTCCTCTGATCCCTCCAACTCCACACCACCCATACCCTTTCCCATAGCTATGTTTAGTTTTCAGCAGAAAGTTTTTCCTGACCCCCAGATCCATATTCCCATAGCACATAGGATTATCAGGTCAAAATATTAAGTGATATTGTAACTTCTGATTTATTCATCTGCCCCAAACACCATAGGGTGTATCTGTTGAAGAAACCCTGGCTGATTTAACAAATGAACTCCAAAATTTCAGTGGCTTATATTTTCACAGGTAGTCGAAGTGTGTTTTGTGCTCATCTTAGCAGTTGGATGCAGGTGTTAATAGCTAGCAGTTAGCTTTCCGAAAGTGATCCGGGTCATCATGGCCCCCAAGTCCTCTAGGAAACTGTGTTCATACAGGAAAGGGGGAAGAAGAAAGTGTAGTAGGCACATCAGCTCCTTAGGCTGTTTGCCCTGCAAGTGTAGCAATCCCTTCTCTTCATTCTGTTGGTAAGAATTCACTCTAAGGCCTGGCGTGATTTTGAAAGAGGCTGAGAAATGTAATCTCTGCCTGGACAGCCTCTTTCCAGTGACAACTCTCATCTCTGAAGGGGAAGCGTTTATTTCTGATGTATAGCTGGTCACCTCTACTACAGTCGATAAATTCTCTGATGCCAGGGACTGTTTTGATTATTTATTTAACTAACACAGTGCATAACACAGAGGAGATTCTCAGTAAATGTGCAAGAAATAAAATGCTGCTTTACTCCTCTGGTTCTGCTTGCCCTATTCCTGATCACCCAGATATGGAGAGATTGTATAGGTCTCAAATAACTTTATAATGAACATTTTTAAACTTGGAAATATCATTGATCACATCATATGACATCCCAGTCTCCCTCTATCTCTCTACTTTAAGCACTTGTGGTTCACCCCAGGTTACAGCTCAGGAGGAAGCATCATGTTCCCTTCTGATGGGTGGTAAGAGGGTGCTTCTCCACTGTGCAAAATATTGGATTTTCTATTTCTTGCTTCACCATTAAAGTTATTTTCCAAGACTTCAGGTTTCTGGGATAGAGGGAAGGAGTAAGTAACTAATTCTTTCATTTCCAGTTCAAGGAGGACTTCATTAGAACTTGGAGAGACCCTAAATACCCTTTGTTCTGTGGATAGCAAGCTGCATGGTAATAACACAATGCCTTGACATCTATGGCAAGCATCACTAATCATTCACACTCTTCCACCATGCCTGTCAGTGGCTTCAAAATATTTTCAACACAGAGACTCAGATTTGACTCATAACTTTTTGGAGTCAGCTTTGAGGTGACTCTATTTGTCATCTTTGGCCCACTCCAGATCCTTTTTTTCAGCTACAAGGAGAATGAGGGAAAGAGGTGAAATAACTTTATAAAGATCACACAAGAAGTTGGCAGCAGAGATAAAGCCAAAATTGAGGCAATCAGTCAGAGGTTCCAAAGCAAAAGGAACCACTCAAAAGGCTTGATGTCGGCAGGGCAAGTGGATGTGGTCCTGTGGCCTTATGACAGGACGTGTGTCTCACTAGTTTGGCTGAGGGCGTGCTCTGACATTTAAGAAGGCCTTGAGTTTTGAGGTTACAACATGCTCACTCATTTCTTAGTGGCATCAAATTGCCATAAAATGAGGTTATGATACTGGGTCTTAGGCAGATAGGTATTTTAGTCTATTCAGACATTGAATTGTTTTCTCTGCAGAATAGAGAATAGAGTTTTTGAGGTAAGATTAGACGATTCATATACTGTAAAACTTTGAACACAATATATGATGGGTATCATAGTTATTAGGGCTTCCCAGATGGCTCAGTGATAAAGAACTCTGCCAAACAGGACATGTGGGTTTGACCTCTCCTGGGCTAAGATGATCCCCTGGAGAAGGAAATGGCAACCTGCTCTAGCATTCTTGCCTGGAGAATCCCATGGATGGAGGAGCCTGGCAGACCATAGTCCATGGGGTCGCAAAGAGTCAGGCATGACTAAACAATAGTAACTTCAATTATAGGTATGGCCCAACTTCGGGTCCCCATACATTGTCAGAAAAAAGATGTTTAATCAATTCAAGAGTGAGATGAAGAGTACCTGCATGTTCTTCAGCAACTTAATTGTAACCCTGGCTTTTCTGCTCTCAATTGTTTTGATTTTGGGTAAATCACTTTGCTCTGTGGTTCTTGTTTTCTGAGTAGGAATATTAGGAAAAGATCTTAAATTGTCCTTTCATCTCTAAACTCTTATGATGTTATGCTCTCTCACTATCCGAGTCCTCAAAATTTCATTTCCTGAGCTACTTTCTTCAGCTGAGAAACTTGTTATGAGGAGGGCCACTCACCAGGTTTATTTTGGATGTAATGGCCAGTCACCCTTGTACTTGGCACCGAGATGAACCTCCACAAGCAAAGTATGCTCCAAGTATGACTTCAGTCCGCTGGCCCCACCAAGCCAGTGGCTGCTGCCAGCAGAAATGGAGGATAATTCCAGCCTTGAGGCAATGGCTTCATTATAAATCATGGACAAGAGGGGAGGGGCATGTCCCCATGGCATACCCTTGCGCCCTCCCCAAAGAGGTTATCCTAGGTAAAGGCTTTCTAAGGAGAAATATCAGTAGCTATGACAGAACTCTAGCTTCCAACTCCATGCAAACCACCACCACAAACAAAATGAAAAAGCACAAAAAAGTGTGCAGGTGTTTTTTGGAAGGCAAGGACCTTGGTCATTTTTGGGGAGGGGGGACCACAAATCACTTTACGCCAAATATGGTTGCTGGGGGCTGGACATACAGAGACGGCAAAGATGCAAAACTCTGGTCCCTGATTTTAAGGAGATCATGGTTTATTTGGGCAGGTGTACCAGTAACCAGGCTTCCCTGATGGCTCAGAGGTTAAAGTGTCTGCCTGCATTGCAGGAGACCTGGGTTTGATCCCTGGGTTGGGAAGATCCCCTGGAGAAGGAAATAGCAACCCACTCCAGTATTCTTGCCTGGAGAATCCCATGGATGGAGGAGCCTGGTGGGCTACAGTCCATGGGGTTGCAAAGAGTCGGACACGACTTCACTTTCACTTTCACCAGTAACCAAATCAACTTTATTACTATAATACATGGTATTATGTCTCCTGCATTGGCAGACAGGTTCTTTACCACTAGTGCCACCTGGGAAGCCCTAGTCTATGCTAGGGTAACAAAAAACACTAACATAGCAGTGACTTAACAGGTTTCTCACCCTTTCACAGTCCAGTGCGAGCTGGGTTGCTCACCTTCATCCTGAAACTCTGCCTCTGGTACTCACTCTACATCACCTTGAAAAGGAAACCAGAGCCAGAGGGTCAAGTCTTGAAAGTCTATGTCTCGAGTGTCTTACATCATTTTGATGCACATTGCTTTGTCCAAAATTCAGTTGCATGACCCCAACCCTGTTTGCTTGGTAGGGCTTCCCAGGTGGCATAGTGGTTAAGAATCCGCCTGCCAGTGCAGAAGACATAAGAGATGCATGTTCAATCCCTGGGTCAAGAAGATCCCCTGGAGAAGGAAATGGCAACCTACTCCAGTATTCTTGGCTGGAGAATTCCATGAACAAAGGAGCCTGGTGGGCTGCTGTCCATGGGGTCACAAAGAGTTGGACATGACTGAGCAGCTGAGTGCACACTTTGGGAAAACTCTTGCTAATTCTCGAGGAGAGAAAACCTTATGGGGAAAACATACTCTCGTGCTTTTCCCCAAGAATTTTTTCAATCCTTTGTTATGTTGTTCGAAGCCCTCTGTATATTCTGCAGATGAGACTTGAATATGTGTGTTTCTGACCTGACTCGAAGCCATCAAGCAGCAACACAGTCTCCCTGAGTATTGTTCTACCCAGGCCCAATCCCCTCTGCCTTATGCCACTAAAGAAAAAGGAAAAGTCTTTGATTCCAAAGGTCTGAATTCCAAATTCAGCTGGCACTCTTCTTCAGGACACAAAGTTATTTTACTGTGGCCATTGCTGGAGCCACGGAATTCCCTATAGCTGAGGTATGGATACAACCTCTGCCATAGAAAGTACACTGAAGTGAGACCAAGCCAAGTGGACCATCTCCCATCCAACGGTACTTAGATTCACCTAGAGACCCCCACATGTGTAGAAAACAGAAGAAAAGGAACTTGGAGAGGTTCTCCAGCTATTAGATAGGTCAGGGAGAAATGGGGACCCTAAAGCTATGTATTCTTGGTAGAGAAAAGGGTACATTCATCGTGCCACAAACTTTACAGGGACCAACTCTAGCTACAGTAATGTGATCTCATTAAATGTTAATGTAATGTAGAAAGAGAAGTTTTCATGGAGGTAATAACATGCTAAAGCTTAAAAAAAAAAGAGAGTAAGATTTTGCCAAGTTGTTCTGGGAACATGGAGAGGAAGAAAGCATAAAATTCAGGCAAAGGAATAGCATATGGCATGGAATTATGAAAGAACATACTCCTAGGGGGCCTGTGGAGGCCAAAAGCACAACTATTCACCCCAAAAGAATCTGATGACCTTTACATTGGAGTTTCAGAGTCACTCTGGCTCTCGATGCTCCCTTGCAGAGTGGCTATCAGTAACCTAAAGGAAAAGGCAGAGAAGAGCATCTAGGGACACTGGCCATAGGCTGATTTGACCCCAGAAAGGTCTGAGGGTGGTTTTGTGGTGAGTCCCTAAGACAAGCCCACGCGAGAGCAGCCACAAACAGCCAGCGGGCAAGCCATGCCTCCCTTGGTGTGAAAAGGTGGACAAGAGGATCTTCTCCATTCCTTGACAAGAAAAAAAAAAGACTCTTGGACAGTGATTCATAATAAATATAAAGAGGAAGACCAAGAAAATGATACCTGCCCTTCATGTGCCTTTCAAGACAGGGTTTTATTTACCCTTCTTTCAAGTAACATGTAGCAAGGGTAACCATTGCTTTGAGTACTCAACATTTGATGGTTTCATCCTAACAAGAATTTTCAAAGTGAGCACTATTTCCATCATATTGATAATGAAACCAGGACTTTGAAAGTGGCTAGGATTTGTCTATGGTGTCCCAGTCTGTCTGGGGAAGACCCATCACACCCAAAATGATGAGTCCAAAGCCCAACCTATGTTCACAAAGTGTCCAGAAAGAGCTACTGTATATCCTGAGATTCTGACAAAGGCTTGGAATGGCAATAGACCCCATTGGCAGATTTTCTTTTGTGAGAAGGAGACTGTGGGAGAAGAGGCAATTAAGGTGATGGTTGTTGTTTAATCGTTAAGTAACGTCCCACCCTTTTGTGAGCCCATGGACTTTAGCCCACCAGGCTCCTCTGTCCATGGAATTTCCCAGGCAAGATTCCTGGAGTGCATTGCCATTTCCTTCTCCAGAGGATCTTCGTAACCCAGGGATCAAACCCATGTCTCCTGCATTGGCGGATGGGTTCTTTATGAGAAGCTACCGAAGAAGCCTGACTACTAAGGTATCAGGGAGTTGATTGAAAGGTATATTTTCCTTTTCCCTCAGGAAGAGATCATGGGACAATCTTTTTCACTAGAACATACTCTAATAACCTTTTTCTCCCACTTGGCCTCAATCTTATTTTAATTTCTGGGTCTTTTCATGCTGAGCACATTACAGCATTCCAGCTTGCACATCACCGGTTTGCCTCAGCAGGGTGTCTTGAAGGCTTAAACACAGTTTGGTGGAAGAAAAGTTACCACTAATTTCATTTGATAACGGAAGAATTTGCTTACTAAATATTAAACAGGCAAGTTCACTGCATTCATATAGCAGGTTACTTGCTCTTTTGCACAATGGAACACGACTTAGTATTTTATTACCAGCTAATGCCTTATGTAAATGAATGAACACTTTCTGAATTTAATTTAACTAAACAAACATTTATTGTGAGTCCACTGTGCCACAGACTCTGCTGTATGAGGCAATACAAAAAGTAAGTAAGTGTAGTCTCTGCACTGAAGGCTTGACAGTTGAGTGAAGTCAGTGAGTAAGTGAACACCGTTTTGTGCAAAGGGGGTTAAAATAAAGATCTTTGAGGTCATCTTACAAGTCATTGAAGACCATCAGTAAACACTGAATTGGCTGACCACTTAGTATCCTTTCTAAAGTGTGGCTTTGGGGTGTGATTTTTTTTTTTCATTTGATGACTGCAGAGAGATAGTCATTTCATTGCAAGAGCTTTGATACTGGCCAAACAGTGTAAACAATGTCAGACTTTATTTTGGGGGGCTCCAAAATCACTGCAGATGGTGATTGCAGCCATGAAATTAAAAGACGCTTACTCCTTGTAAGAAAAGTTATGACCAACCTAGATAGAATATTCAAAACCAGAGACATTACTTTGCCAACAAAGGTCCGTTTAGTCAAGGCTATGGTTTTTCCAGTGGTNTTGGGGGATGGGGGAGGCTGTGGGGAGTCCTGCTCTGTAGTTCAGTGCATCAAGCACTTGATGGGCCAGCCTCTCTATTGTTCATCTGCCCATGCTGGCTTGTCCAGGGAGAGAGGCTATGGGGATGGCTCCACCCCTACTTGTGACTCAGCAGTACCGCCTTGCTTCCATGGCTACCTGGCTTTTCTCCACAGGCATTTCCCACCACAATCTCCTCCCTCACATCCCCTTGATCCATCTCTCTGCAGTCAACAGCAGCCCTACCCTTGGGACTGCTTCACAATCCCTAAACTCCAGTTTCCAGCCGTTGCAACTTCCAGGGGATCTAGGTCCCTGTCCCGGGTATGTATGGCTGTGGCAAGGAGTGTCTGATTCTCATTCCATTTAGGCTGCCACAGATCAGCTGTTTCACTCTCAGCCTTAAGTGTTTCTCCTCTGACTCAGACAATTGCCCTGATGTGGAGATCGGACACCTGCTTCAGTTCCCCCACCCACCAAGGGCAGGTCTAGTACTACTAACACTGCGGTTTTCCTCCTTAGTTCCTTCTTCCTACTGAGTTTTGCAAGGTTCTATATATTCTTTTCCTCTGGTCAGGCACTTCTGTCCACTCTTAGCTTGTGTTCTGCAGGCACTTCTGTGTCTGAAGGTTTCCTGATGTATCCGTGGAGAGAGATGTACTTCACATCCACTTACTCCTCCAATATCTCGTTCTCTGGTTACTGATCTTTAGTGTAATTGATTGTTTTTCTTTTTCTCAGTTTGAAACATTTTTGACCCAATATATTCCTTAATTGTTCACAGCAGCTTCTTAAAATTTTATTAATCCCTCCTCCTTACAAGGGCTTCCCTGGTGACTCAGTGGTAAAGAATCCTCATGCCAATGCAGGAAACATGGGTTCGATACCTGGGAAGGGTCCCCTGGAGAAGGATATGACAGAAGGAAATGGCAACCCACTCCAGTATTCTTGCCTGGGAAATCCCATGGGCAGAGAAACCTGGCAAGCTAGAGTCCAGGGGATCCCAAAAAAGAGTCAAACACAATTTAGTGATTAAACAACAATCTCCTTTCAAAGAACTTCTGTTGAAATTTGCTTTTGACACATTTGTCCCTCTAAATTAATAAAAGTATTTATGTCCATAATTTATTTAAAATTTTCTCTTTTGTCCCGTTTTACTCTGTCCTATTCTATCTTGGAAAGAAGGAGAGTTGAAATTTACTGCTACTGATCAGACACTATCAGTTAATCCAGTTCAGTCTCTCAGTCATGTTCGACTCTTTCCAGCCCCATAGACTACAGCATGCCAGGCTTCCCTGTCCATCAGCAACTCCTGGAGTTTGCTCAAACTTATGTCCATTCAGTCAGAGATGCCATCCAATCAGCTCATCCTCTGTTGTCCCCTTCTCCTCCTGCCTTCAGTCTTTCCCAGCATCAATCTTTTCCAGTGAGTCAGTTCTTTGCATCAGGTGGCCAAAGTATTGGAGTTTCAGCTTCAGCATCAGTCCTTCCAATGAATATTCAGGACTGATTTCCTTTAGGATGGACTGGTTTGAATTCTTTGCAGTCCAAAGGACTCTCAAGAGTCTTCTCCATGGACTCTTTCGTGAATTTTGTCTGATTTGATCTTCAAAACGGCTCTACCATTTTTAGTTTCCATTTGATAGGTGCAAACTAAATCTTAAGGTGCAAAAAGACCTTCCCAAGGTCATAAATCCAGTTAGCAATGGACACAAGTGTTTGGACTCCAAATGTACTTTTCAGTTTACTAAGAGACAATTACAAAGGAATTAGGTAGAATTTCACCTCCCCATGGCTAACCTCCACCAAAGTTTTATTATTTGTTACCTAGTTCATTCACACATGCACACAAAAATCTGGCTCATTCCTCTTCAAACGAACACTGCATACTATACATACCAACACAGGGAGATCAGCTTAACATTTGGATTTGGGAAGACTTTTAAATTTTTAAAATTGTGATTATTATCTTCTTCCTGCTTCCACAGAACTTGGTTAATTCCTGTATATTATCTTTTATCAAGAAGCGTTTACTTAGCAATTGTTATGCTTGAGATCCTGGCTATGTAGTAATAAGTAAGACTGGATTCCTAACTCTCAACAGACTCTAATGTGAAAACGCTTGCACATAGTGTGGTATGACTGATGTTGGACATATAGAAGGTATCAAGAAGAAAGAACTTGTAAATAGTGTAAGATTCTATTGAAAGGGCAAAGATAAAAGAACGGAGAGATGTTTGTTGGATTTAGCAACAAGAAGGTCATTAGGTCTTTAGGATAATTAGTTTCAATGGTGTGTGTTATCAGTGGGACACCAAGAACCATATGGCACCTCCTTGATGGAGCTCAAGAAGTCAGATGAAGATTCAAAGGAAGGTAACCCTTGGAGGCTCACAGAAAGCTTCCAAGAAGAGGTGATAACTGAACTAGGTTTCAACAAATGAGCAAGAACCAGCCATTCAAAGTACAGGAAAAAGCATTTCATCCCTGAAAAATAGTGTGAGCAAAGACACAAAGCACCAAGAAAGCATAGTCTATGAAAATACGTAAAGTCTTTCAGCAAAGATGAGTGGAGAATGAGGTGGGTGGAGGGCAGGAAGCACGACCATCCAAGATTCAAGTGCAGGACTTCAGAATTATCTCTTCCCACCATGTTTCCCTCTCAGCTTCTTTTTAGTCCTGGTCCAATTTAGGCAACTGTTTTGTGGGGATTCCATAAAGTTCAGCTTTCACTTGCTATAAAAGCATGGACTGGCATATACCACAAAGCAGGTCAGCCAACGGATGTGCAAGGTCAGAAAATGACTTTCTGTCAACATTCATCCCAATTCTGCATCCCCTTCCCCCACAGCGTTAACAAGAAAATAAGAATGCCTGCCCAGCTGCCCTCTTGATGTCACTGGGTAAATTATCTTTTATTAAAGATTTGTAATTGTTCTTCACTGAGCTGTGACCTAAATTTAGTGATGCTGAGAAGGGAGCCCCAGCCAACAGGATTTCCCTGAGAACACGATGAATTTCCTGTATCAATTCAATTCATTAACTAGAAAGAGAAAACAAACAGTTCATTTTTTCCCCTGTTCTTCATTGAATCATTTGTTTAGCTTGACCAGAATTTTTCTAAGATCCAGCTCGAGGCTCTCAGGAAAAAAGGAAGACAGCAGAGCTTATTCAAATTCTTCCTGAGGCACTAACTCAGAAGCAGAAACAAGATTACATTAACTGAATCTGACTTTCCTGCTGTTAAGGACCTGAATTTACTCACTGGATATTTTCACCCTGAGGGGAAGAAATGCCCTCAAGCCAGATGACTTGGGGTGAAACGAAAGGGAAATCAACTTGTCTTGCCATGAATGGGGGAGAAAAGAAGAAGAAGGAGAGAAAAGGAAAAAAGTACAATACAAATCTAGAAAAAGCTCCCAGTGAAATAGTAAAATGTCTGTGCTGTAATAAGGCTCCTGAGAAGGAATGGAACTAATATAAATGCTCAATACTTTAAAATATCCTTTGATCATGACAACCTAGCTGAGGCTGAGAGATAATTTGCCTAAGAACACAGCTTCTAAAGAACTGAACCAAGATTTAAAGCCAT
This sequence comes from Neotragus pygmaeus, assembly GCA_006410875.1. Lineage (NCBI taxonomy): Eukaryota > Metazoa > Chordata > Mammalia > Artiodactyla > Bovidae > Neotragus > Neotragus pygmaeus. Next base: position 34,886 of record SJYV01036771.1, read on the forward strand.
GTCTTCTGACTTCAACTCTAGTGTTCCTATACCCAACGCTAAGTCTCGGCTTTGGACAGGGTGGAAGGTCAGGCAGGTCTTGGAACCTCATAGATTGATGCTCACATAGATGAGAAGCAAACAGCCCTCATCTTGAACATCCTCCTTCATTTTGCAACAGTTCCCCAAAAGCATCACTCCATGACGTCTTCTACTGTTCTGGATGGAGACTCTTGATAACTACAAAAGCAAATAGAATATAGAGGAACCTCAATAAGTTTAGTGTCTTGTCACAAGGCTAAGAAATATTTACATCCTGCTGTTAATTTACTTTGGAACCTGATTGTCATTGATATCATCTCAGTTGAATTTCATAGCAAATTTATGATGCATATTATGGAGGTAGCATTATTCCCATTTTACAAATGGGTAAAATGGAGCTTCAGGGGTTGAGTCTGTCACAAAGATGGCAAATGGTAGAACTTGTATAAATCCCAATGTACTTGGCTCCTAGCCTCGTGTTTTAAACAGTCAACTGTAATGCTTGTCAAGGTTACTTTCTAAGATTGTGAAAGTCCTACATCAAAATACAACTCAAGTTGGGGCTTTAGAGTCTGAATATGGACCTACTTGGGAAGGGGTATCATAAGATCTTGGAAGAAGAGCCTCTCTGTGTGAGTCAGATTTGGGGTCTTATCCTGTGTTAGTCAGATTGGGTTGCTATAGCAAAATACCATTAACTAGGTGGCGTAAGGGATGGAACTGTGTTCATCACAGTGCTGGAGGCTGGAAATTCTAGGATCAAGGAGCCAGATCAGAGATCAACGCTGTTCCTGGGAAGAATCCTCCTTCTCAGCGTTCAGATGTCCATCTTCTTGCTGTGTCCTCACATGGCAGAAAGACACCACTTCTCTTGACCCTTCTCATAAGGACACTAATCTCATTCCTAGAGGACTCCACCCTCATGATCTATTCTGCTATCAAAGGTTCCACCTCCAAATACCAGCATGTTAGGAATAAAGCTTCAATGTATGAGTTTTGGAAGGATACAATCAGTACATAGTACATTCCATTTCCTCTTAGCAGAAAAGGTAATTTAACCCATTTTGGTCTTGGCTTCCAAATCTACAGAATGGAAGGTACAGTTAGAGTATATAGTCTACATTGCCAACTTTACTTGACAGTTTTCCAGAGAGTCAATGAAAGTTTTTAGATAAAAGTGACTTCAAAGTGTAAAGTGCTTCATGAACCTCAGCATGGTCTTAAACATTGAGAACACTTGACGACTTATTGAGAATAGTCATAGGTATGTATCCCAGCTGACCCTCACAAGAACCCTAGATAAGACAGACATTGCTTCCTTCCAATCCACAGATGAGGCAACTATGAAGTGTTATTTTTACTCTTCATTTTTTGGGGGATGTAGGGTATTGTAATATTCTTTTTCCCTCCTCATTTCTTAAAGTTAAAAAAAAAAAAAGGAGCTTTGATATGTTAAGGGATTTCATCCAAAGTCAATATGGTCTAGATTAACCTTGAAGTTAAAGCAAAGGATCATAAACTTGAATAACCTTAGCATTTTATGTCAGAGAAGGCGATGGCACCCCACTTCAGTACTCTTGCCTGGAAAATCCCATGGATGGAGGAGCCTGGTAGGCTGCAGTCCATGGGGTTGCTAAGAGTCGGACACAACTGAGTGACTTCACGTTCACTTTTCACTTTCATGAATTGGAGAAGGAAATGGCAACCCACTCCAGTGTTCTTGCCTGGAGAATCCCAGGGACGAGGGAGCCTGGTGGGCTGCCGTCTCTGGTGTCGCACAGAGTTGGACACGACTGAAGTGACTTAGCAGCAGCAACAACAGCATTTTATGTCACCAAATGGGGAGCATAAATGAATAAAGTGCACAGCCATAAGACAGCACATGGTTTAGTATTGGGAAGGCAATAATGAGTGGGTGGGGCTTGTAGAAAACTTTAGAAAGTGTGGCTCAGTTAAGAGAGAGTAACAGCAACTCCACTCCAGCCAACTGTTGCCATGAAACATTAGGTTCGGAGTTTACAGAAGGTCCAGTTTTCTTCAGTAGAAGCCATAGATCTGTTTTCATGCAGAATTGTCTCAATTTGAAAATATGGGTAATTAACTCAAGTGCAAGATTTTTGCCTCAGCATTGTACATTCCAAACAAAATACATCCCTGGTACACAGGTTCTGGAGACAGTATGCTTCTTGTTCCCAAACAGTGTTGCAAACCACTTTATGGCCACTTAAGTGGACCCTGAAAAACCACTGCGGTGCAGTGATGGTAAGCACGTACTCTGGAACCAAATGGTCTGAGCTCCGTTCCTAGCTCCGACATTAGCTAGGTGAATGATCTTGGGCAAATCACTCTATCTACCTTCTGGTTTCCCATCTGTATAACGGGAGTTTTAACAGTACTTACCTCCTTTGATGGCTGTCAATATCAAATGACCTGACATATATAAAACCCGTGAAACAATTGCTGACAGTAAGAGCTATGTAAGCATCGGTGCTTGTTAGAGTTCCCAGCCCACATGACCATCTCCTGGGAAAATATCTTTCCCCAGATAGCAGCTTAGTTGCAACTTACCCTGTAGGCAGTGCTTGGTCACGTGATCATGCATTCCTTCTGCTTAGAGTAGCCTGAGGTTCTTCTGTTTATCCTGACCCTGGAAAAGACAAAGGGGCTAGAAAACATCCTCAGGGAACTCACCGTTTAACTGGGAAAGATCACCCAGTTTCCCCCAAACGTAAGTCAGGCATCTCTATTCACAGCTGCACTGAAAAGCTTCCTTCCTGGCTTGTGTCTCCAAAAAGAGGAAACTATTGCAAGGTCTCTAACAGGAAGGAAAGAGGACCTTTTTAATTAGCTTTCTCTTTTGAATGACGCCATCACAGACCTGATTCATTTCCATGTATTGAAGAAAAAAAAAAAGTGGGTGGGTGGTAGGCGGTCTGTGAAGGAATGAGTGAAAATTGTCAGGAGAGCACAGATTAGAGGAAAGCTGAAGCTGGAGAAAACAACCCTGTGAACTTGCCATCCACCATGACCCGCGTTCAGGCCGGGAGATGATGTCAACATCTAACTTTAAAATAGAGGCGGCAAAATGTCTGCCTCCATGGATGAAAACTGGAGGCCAAAAGAGAGACGGAAAGTTTGATCTGATGCTCGGTGTTACCGAATATACCAAGTGGTGTATCTAGAATTTTTCATGAAAGTGTCTCTTGTCTGTAGACCTATTTCTCTCTGATATTCCACAGGGAGATTTTCTGCCTTCAATCTACTTTGTGTAGTGTGTTGTGTGTGTGTGTGTGTGTGTGTGTGTGTGTGTGCATGTGCACGCACATGCATCTGTGATATATATTTGTGAAATTACATAAGCCTAGTGATAGTCACTCAGTCATGTCTGACTCTTTGCGACCCCATGGACTGTAGCCTGCCATCCTCCTCTATCCATGAAATTCTCCGGGCAAGAATACTGGAGTGGGTTGCTATTTCCTTCTCCAGGGGATCTTTCCAACCCAGGGAGTGAACCTGGGTCTCCTGCATTGCCAGCAGGTTCTTTATGATCTGAGCCACCAGGGAAGCTCTACACAGGCTTAAGGAAGCCTATCAAATGCCTACCATGCTCTTCTGAAAACCTTTACATCTTGACCAATCAAATAAGGACCCAGGTCTGTAGAGCTGGGAGGCCATCCCATTTCTCTAGTGCTTTCCATGTGCCAGGTGTGGTATTAATGCATTTAATACTTTACCTGTTTACCTTCAAGCCAGTCCTCTGATGTGGGTGTTAATGAATTTCACATTATAGATGCAGAGGCTAATCCAGATATGTCTAGTAATTTCACTTGACCACATAGCTACTGAGTGGGGTTTAAGTTAAGTCTGACTTCTTACAAACCTATGCTCTTTTCATTGCCCCATTTACCTCCAGAACGGAAAAATAAAAATTGCATCATCAAGAAGGTGTGCATTCTAGACTCTAAAAAAGAAAAAATTAATAAACAGAAATCTCAATTAAATAGGATGCCAGAAGGGGGAGCTCTCACACCCTGTGACTATAGAACCCAACAGGAAGAAGGGAGACTCCTCTTTTTTGGTGGGAGCTCAGCCAATGAATGGAGAAGGAAATGACAACACACTCCAGTATTCTTGTCTGGGGAACCTCACGGACAGAGGAGCATGGTGGGCTAAAGTCCACGAGGTCGCAAAGAGTTGAACACAACTGAAGTGACTTAGCAGCAGCAGCAGCCAATGAAAAGCCCTGTAGACTTTCTTCTCTTCTGTATAAAAGTGCTCTCCTTTCCTTATTGCTCGAAGGGAGTTGCATGTGACTTGCCATGGTTGTCAAACCCAAACTCCCATTCTCTACTGATCCCTAATAAACCCATCTTTGCTTGAGAAACACTGGAACTCTATTTCAGGTCATAGCTCCAAATAAGGGCATCTACTTCTCAACTGGCTTCTTACATGCAATGACTCTCCTCAGTCCATCCTCCACACTGCAGCCAAAATGTTCTCCTCCTTCTAACATATATTTGCTGTTAAAGCTTGGACTGCTCAAAAGACCCTTCTGTAGTTCCTCATTGCCCACGAGATAAATGGAAAATATCTTAGCAAGACCCTTCTCAGCCTGTTGCCAGCCTGCCTCTCTAAGCTCACCTTCTCCCTACAACACACCCAGGATCACAAACACCATTGATCTTCATGCCATCGAGTCTGTTTACTGCTTCTGAACAACTTCTACTGACTTTCCAAGGCCTAATGCACAAACTCTGTCCTCAGTAAGAGTTCACCCGCATTATTTAGCCTGATACAATCTTCCCCACTTCTGTGATGTCACAGCATGTTCTAGACAGCTCAGCTGAGAGAGTGAACATTATGAATAATGAGCAAAAATGGCTCTCTGATAGTTGATAAACTTTATTACATCTAGACTACGTTATCCTCATGCCAAACCTAAGCCTACGCCAGTGCGGTGCCTAGGATCTGACTCATGGTGTCAATGAAGCCATTTTGTATATTTGTAGAAAGAAATAGAAGGGAGAGAGGGAGAGAGGAAACTCCTAGATAGACTATTCTTATAAGTAGAAAAAATCTACATTAGTGCTCTATAGTTAAAACTCTTCCTGTTTTTGACACAGCAAATTGATTCATCATCCAGCCTCCTTCACCCATATGGCATAAAAATGTGCATGTAAAACTCACTTTCCCATAACTGACCAGAGTACCTTGCTTGTCTCTGAACATTGACTAAATACTCTGCAGAGGTTTTCATTCATCACATTTTTAAAAATTTTGTTTTATCCTGGTTAACATTAACTCAATTCTGGCAGCAGAGAAACCAACTCTAATGGGAACAAATTGCTTCCTCTTGTGTTTTTTGCTTTGTTGTCCATTTGTGTTCATGATACTTGTTTATGTTTAATCCTAAAGCCTGCCCCAACTCCATTTAGAACACAAGTGTTTCCATCTGGGTCAACAGGTGTCACTCTTGAGCAGTGTGAAAATCACCCCCACCCCCATCTTTTTGGTGCTGAATGTCTCCAGCACTCTTGCCTGGAAAATTCCATGGACAGAGGAGCCTGGTAGGCCACAATCCATGGGGTCGCTAAGAGTCCGATGCGACTAAGCGACTCCACTTTCACTTTTCACTTTCATGCCTTGGTGAAGGAAATGGCAACCCACTCCAGTGTTCTTGCCTGGAGAATCCCAGGGACAGGGTACCTGGTGGGCTGCCGTCTATGGGGTTGCACAGAGTCAGACACGACTGAAGCGACTTAGCAGCAGTAGCAGCAGCAGTCCTAGCTGGTTACAAAGCTCACTCTCTGCAGCCTTGGTGATAGTTTAATCCCTTAGTCGTGTCTAACTCTTTGCATGTCTGACTGTAGCCTGCTGGGATTCTCCAAACAAGAAGACTGGAATAAGTTGCCATTTCCTTCTCCAGGGGATCTTCCCTTCCCAGAGATCAAACCCAGGTCTCTTGTGTCTCCTGTTTGGCAGATGGATTCTTTCCCACTAAGCTACCTGGGAATACTTGATATATAACCAAATAAGTTATCTCTGTGGTGCCTGTGCCAGTAACCATTGCAGACCTCTCAGAACACTAATGTATTTATTCTTAAAGGTCTAGTTACTGAATATAACCATAGACCCATAAAATGGGGCAGATAGGAGGAAGAAACTACAATGATTTCCATTTGTCGGAGATAGCGTTGTGATGGGAGGCATCTGATTGATAGAGTGAGGAAGACTGAGTTTTAAGTGACTGTACTATATCCCTAACAAGTTTCCACTAGTGTAATTGCCTCAAGCCAGAGGTGCCGTTGTATCGAGCTTGAATAGGAGAGGACAAATGTTGCAAATTATCAGAAACACCAGATAGCTAATTTAGACCATAGATCTCAAAGACACTCCCAGAGCCATTCAAGAAGAATTTGAGAGGGGAATATACTCATAGAAAAAAGTAAGAGAAGCATAAAAATTGTGTCCACTTTCTTACCCTTAGGTTGACATGGTCTGGGAGACATGTGGAATGGGATAGAATGGAATGAAATGAAATAAAATGAACTAGGAAAATGGAAAGAAAAATAAAATGGTGTGGAATATACTATATAGATGATGCAAAAAATAAAATAAATGAGCTGGAATAGGCTAGAATATGAAATACACTGTTGTGTTAGACTTCTGAAATGGGATATAAAAGGCAATAGAATGGGGTGGATCTTTTCACTAAACGCTTTGAGACCTGTAGTGAAGAGCTGTGTTTAATTGGCATGAAAGTGATTAGTAGGCTCAGGAAATTGCCATCATAATTCTGGTCCAGATGATTAGATACTTAGGGACCTAAATGCTCCATCATGCCTTCATTGAATTTTTCCTCAAGTGGTCACCTGCTTTATGAATACAGCATTCAACTGACACTCTAGTGACAACAACTATTATTGGCACTCTGCTAAACAATTTGTGTGTTACATTTTGTTTAATTTTTGTATCAGCCAAATGGAGTAAGTAGCGTTTTGATCTTCATTTCATAGATAGGGAAATAGAGGCACCAAAACTTTCAGCAACTTTCTGGACCACACAGATAGGAAGGAGTGGGGTCTGAATTCAAGCATCAGACAGTTGTGGTATGAACTTCTGCGTACTGCCCCTGTACACCCTGCTTCTCACCATGCAAGAGACTCGTAACCTGTGACACTGCAAGCAGAAATGTTAGGATCAGTGGCTGAGCGGTAAAGGATCCACCTGCAATGCAGGAGACCCGGGTTCAATCCTTGGGTCAGGAACATTGCCTGGAGGTGGCAATGGCCACGGACTCCAGTGTTCTTGCCTGAGAAATCCCAGAGACAGAGGAGCCTGGCGGGCTACAGTCCATGGGTTGCATGAGAGTCAGACACGACTGAATGACTGAGGACATGCAAACTATGGTTTACCCACAAAATGTCACTTACAAAAAGGCTGGAAAATCTGGTAGACATCTTCTTATCTCTGATACAAATATGATGAAATGAGGCATGGTCCCAAAGCCATTTCGCATTGCCACCATACTCAACACAACCAGAACCACCGTTATCCTTTCCCGCTTTAGACCAGGTCTCAATGGGGGCTCCCTCACTTTTACTAAAATCATTTCTTTATTTTTTATTTTTGGCTGCACTGGATCTTTGTTGCTGTGCTCAGGCTTTCTCGAGTTGCCTCGAGCAAGGGCTACACTTTAGTTGCTGTGTGCAGGCTTCTTGGTGTGGTGGTTTCTCTTGTTGCAGAGCACGGGTTCTAGGCACATGGGTTTTAGTACTTACAGCTCGAGGTCTAAGTTGCCCAGTAGCATGTGGGATCTTTCCAGACCAGGGATCGAACCAGCATCCCCTTCATTGCAAGGCAGACTCTTAACCACTGGACCACCTGAGAAGCCCTCTCCCACCTCTTAACTCTTCCTAATCCTAACACTCATTTGTTCATCAGATATTCCCAAAGGGCCTCCTGCAGACAACTTAATCATTCATTCATTTAACATTTGAGCACTTATTCTTTCCCCTTAGGTTTCTAAGAAAGTAGATTCAATTCCCAGAGAAAGATCCTCAACAAAAAGGAAAGAAAGCAAAGCACCTAGAGTTTTAGGGTGATTGGAACCTACTCCCTACTGAGATCCCAGAACTCAAATTTAGTTCCTAAAAATGTCCAATGAGGATAATAATAACTGTTGAGTTATATAACTTTGTTGAGTATTTACTGCTTAAGCTGTATAATCTAAATTGAAAGGGGCTAAGTGAAAGCGAAAGTGAAGTGGCTCAGTCATGTCCAACTCTTTGTGACCCCTTGGACTGTAGCCCACCAGGCTCCTCTGTCCATGGGATTCTCTAGGCAAGAATACTGGAGTGGGTTGCCATTTCCTTCTCCAAGGAAGGGGCTGCTTGGGTTCAAATTCTGGCACTGGCTCTGCCACTACATAGCTTTGGGCTCTTGTGGAGCTACTACACCTCTCTGTGTCTCAATTTCCTCACCTACCAAGTATTTAGAAGAGGATACTTTGAAGAACAATATGAATTAATAAATGTGTTTTTGTCAAATGAAGAACTTCCGAACTATCAGCTATTTTAACTGGGCAAGCTTTACGTTACATGCTCAGAGGCATTATCTTTTTTAATCCTCATAACCCTAACTACTCCAGGTGGTAGGTGTTATAAATTTTACTATTTCAAAGATATGAACATTCACCTTTCTCATGAAAAAGCCCTAGAACTGAACTTAGTACCTCCAGTGTGACCATGCAATATTAGGCAATTTAAGTAATTTACCCAAACCCATGTAGTTAGTAAGTAGCGCAGCTGAGGTTCAAGTCCAAGTTAGCTGAACTCAAAAACCACTGCTCTTAACCATTATGCATTCTTGCCTCCTTTTCAAGATGTTAGGAGGTCATAGCATAGTCAAGGACCCCAGCATTTGGGCAGAAATAGAGAGTTTCAATCAGTCTGGGAAGGGGGTGTGGTGTGGAAAGTGGTGAATTTTATGCAGAAAAAATTTAAAACCACCAGGGCATCAAAGAGATATGCCATCTCTTCCTGGAAATAGCTCACACCTTTCTGAGGGCTCCACCCAAAGACCACATTTAACCTCCTCCTGTACTTCATCTCACCTGCTGGTTGCCTCCTACCTTTCTCCTACCACATGCTAATTAAGTTTTTTCTAGCCTAACAGTGCCGAGATACCAACTGGGTTATTTAGGAAGACCCTAGAACTTAATGTTTTCAGTGTGAGCTTGCAATACCAAGCTTTATTGACTGTGATACAGATCTGGTCCAAGCCATTACCTTCTCACTCCTGATTTCTGCAATTATTTCCTAACAGGTCTCCCCTCCAGTGACACTAGTCCTTTTCCGATCTGTTTTCTAACCTGTAGTCAACATGAGCTTTCCAAAGCTCTTAGTATGATCATCTCCCTGCACTGTGTAATAAATAAGTAAACAAGTATCTGTCCACTCCAAGAGTCTGTGGTTTCACAAGACTAGTGTATGGATCAGTGTGCCCCCAACACATAACGGCGTCTGACTCATAGAAGATGCTCAATAATCATCACTGATTGATGAATGAATGGAATAGGGAGTGAATGGGTGATTAGGGTAGTTCACTGATTGTGGGATGAGGATCAGGATGTGTGGTGAAAAAGTTTGGAAATGTGAAGCAGGGAGTTCTGCCTGCTTAATTGTCACCTAAGATCGCTGGAGAAGAGGAAATAAATATCCCAGTTTCAAAGGCCTATGGTTAGATTCTGGGCAGAAGAGTGGGACAGAGCTGAGGGAGCAATCTGGAGTTCAAAAATAGGGCACAGTGGGGCACTTCATGTCCTATCCAAAGATGTTGGAGCCTGTGAACCTTCTCCAACCTCTAATGAGGATTAACTTCCTTCTCAAGTTTGCATACACATATGAGTTACCTGGGGCTCTTACTAAATCATATTCTGATTCAGCAGATCTGGGATTGGGTAGGGTTTAAGATGCTGAATCTCTGACAAGCTCTAAGAGTTGTTTATTTGTGTTAGTCCATTTACTACTGTCTNTTGCATACACATATGAGTTACCTGGGGCTCTTACTAAATCATATTCTGATTCAGCAGATCTGGGATTGGGTAGGGTTTAAGATGCTGAATCTCTGAAAAGCTCTAAGAGTTGTTTATTTGTGTTAGTCCATTTACTACTGTCTGAGCAACAAGGCCTAGAATAAGTGGTTCTCAAGCCCAAGTGATAACCCACATTAGTTATCTCAGTTCTACAACTGAGTCAGCACAAAAGAAGGAACAGAACAACTTCATGGGTTGGAAGCAGGAACTCAAGAGCCTAAAGGAGTAAAAAAAATTCATAGATCTATGGATATTTGGAGAAATGAGGTGAGGATGTAAGATTCAGATTCTCAAGCAAGATCTGATTAAACCCATAAAATTGTGTTTGTTTCAGCCAATTGCCTTTCCAAACTGCATCCTTCCAGGTCCAACCATCCTGTCCTTAAGAAGGCTCTGATTGTTTCATAATAATTGTCTCAGACTAATTGCCTCAATTGAATCATTTAGACACTTTTGCACACATATCACCTATGCATAATCCTTGGTAACTTATGAAAAATAGAGTAACTAAAAGTAAACTGTTACTTTCAAAAATGATAGTAACTTGAAGTACGAAGGTATATATTATTAAAATGGAATAGTTTCTGTTACAAGTATATTTTCTTATTCAAAATAACTTATTTTCACAAAATGCTATACTTGGCATCCTAGAAGGAGATAATATATACACACACACTGTAATTCTCTACAGCTAAAGAAAGCCCTTGGAAAATAGATAAAAAAGTAAAATTTTAAAAACAGCTTCATATCAACAAAAAAGGATAGCATACCTGTTGTGTAAAAATAGATGGAACACGATAAACTATTCATAAAAATTATNGAACATGTCCCATGTTTAGCACAGATATAGGGGATGTTCTACCTCATATAAATGCACTGTTGCAGTTTGCTATGACCCCTTACAAGTGTCCTGGCATGGGTGATGTCAACTGTGGGGAGAGAAAAATCACTGGGATTCCTTTCTCCAGAAGGTATCTGCATAGAGGGAGATAGGAAGGCATTATCAATTTCTCTCTGTGGACAATAAGATGTTTTAAAAATAATTTCTAAGTTTCTTCTTTGTAAAGTCATTAAGTTAAAGATAAGCTGTCAGAAGCCCAAGGTGATGTTAAAGTCAAGATCATCAGACAGAAGAGAATCACTGTGCATAGCTTTCAAGTCACACAGGAGCTAATGGCTACATCATCATGTTTTTCTCTTTCACAGGCAGAAGAGTCTTTCTTATGATTAGAAAGAATCAGTCATGAGGACTCAGTATCTCCAGAAAAAAAAACAAAAAACAAAAAAAACCACAAAGTGATGTTATTGTCCTCTCTACCACTTCTGTGTAGGAAGAATGAAAGATAACTTATCAGGAGATAACACTGATTGATAGAAATAATTTCATTAGCAAGCTGTAGGGAAATAGTTATATTTTTCATTAGCAAGCTGTAGGGAAATAGTTATATTAATAGTTCCTTGATTGGAAATAGTCATGGAGAATCCATGTGAATGAATTTTAATAATATCAAGTTCAACTGAAGTTCCATAGCAGTGCTCCACCTCATAAAGCTACAGCAAAAGCTGGCTATAGAACACAGAAATGAACATGAATGGTTATGCTATGACTAGTAAGGAGTGGGGGATAGTGAAGAAAGGACCGACTTTTGCCTTTAATTTTTCCAAAAGCATTCATACATATAGACCTGTAGATTTCCACATTCATATATAACTATTGATATTTATATATCAATATAGATTTAGAAATTATATATCAATAAATTTAGAAAACTCAGTAGCACTAGAAAAGGTTAGTTTTCATTTCAATCCCAAAGAAACACAATGCCAAAGAATGTTCAAACTATCGCGCAATTGCACTCATCTCACATGCTAGCAAAGTAATGCTCAAAATTCTCCAAGTGAAGCTCCAACGGTACATGAACTGAGAACTTCCAGATGGTCAAGCTGGATTTAGAAAAGGCAGAGGAACCAGAGATCAAATTGCCAATATCTGCTGGATCATCGAAAAAGGAAGAAAATTCCAGAAAAACATCTGCTTCTGCTTTATTGACTACACCAAAGCCTTTAACTGTGTGGATCACAACAAACTGGAAAATTCTTTAAGAGATGGAAATACCAGACCACCTTATCTGCCTCTTGAGAAATCTGTATACAGGTCAAGAAGCAACAGTTAGAACTGGACATGGAACAACAGACTGGTTCCAAATTGGGAAAGGAGTACATCAAGGCTGTATACTATCACCCTGCTTATTTAGCTTATATGCAGAGTACATCATGCAAAATGCCAGACTGGATTAAGCACAAGTTGGAATCAAGATTGCCTGGAGAAATATCAATAACCTCAGATATGCAGATGACACCACCCTTGTGGCAGAAAGCAAACAGGAACTAAAGCAAAGAGGAACTGAAGAGCCTCTTAATGAAAGTGGAAGAAGAGAGTGAAAAAGCTGGCTTAAAACTCAACATTCAGAAAACTAAAATGGCATCCAGTCCCACCATGGCGTCTGGCCCCATCACTTCATGTCAAATAGATGGGGAAACAATGGGAACAGTGACAGACTTTAAGTTTTGGGGCTCCAAAATCACTGCAAATGGTGATAGCAGCCATGAAATTAAAAGATGTTTGCTTCTTGAAAGAAAAGTTATGACCAACCTAGACAGCATATTAAAAAGCAGAGACGCTACTTTGTCAACAAAGGTCCGTCTAGTCAAAGCTATGGTTTTTCCAGTAGTCATATATGGATATGAGAGTTGGACCATAAAGAAAGTTGAGTGCTAAAGAATTGATGATTTTGAAGTGTGGTGTTAGAGAAGACTCTTGAGAGTCCTTTGGACTGCAAGGAGATCAAACCAGTCAAGCCTAAAGGAAATCAGACCTGAATATTCACTGGAAGAACTAATGCTGAAGCTCCAGTATTTAGGCCACCTAATGTGAGGAATTGACTCATTGGAAAAGACCCTGATGTTGGGAAAAATTAAAGACCGGAGGAGACAGGATGACAGAGGATGAGATGGTTGGATGGCACCACCGACTCAACAGACATGAGTCTGAGTAGGCTTCATGAGTTGGTGATGGACAGGGAAGCCTGGCTTGCTGCAGTCCATGGGGTCGCAAAGAGTTGGACACGACTGAGCGACTGAACTGAACTGATATTTATGGACACCCATACATATCATCGTTATTAAAACTAAAATTAATTCTACGAGTTCAGTTGTGCTGTTAAATTTACATTTAGAATTTTAAAAACTAGTAAGGGGAAAGGTATATCAACTTTTGCCAACAGCCATGAAGAAATGAATGCATGAACGAACAACTGCTGCCCAAAAATGGCGATCACGAATGAGACCCCTATCGCCACCTGGTGGCAGCATACCCTAATGGAAGAATTAGTTTTTGAGTGAAATCGAGAAGTCCAAATGTCAGAGACAGAATTCTGTCACATCACATGACATAACACAAGTGAAATATTAGAGGATCAGAAACCTATGTGATTTAAGTTAAAACTTATTTTTCATTTTCTGTCTCAAGTGAGGAGGAGAAATGCAACTCTCTGGTCTAGGGTACAAGGCTAGTTTTCCTTAAGCTATATCAAGAGTGTTCACCTAATGAGCCACAGAGCCATTTTACCTATAAGGTAGCCCCAGGCCTATTCAGCTGCCCTACTAACTAAAAAGTTTTATTATGTCCTTTCTATCGGCCTCGTGTAGAGAAAATAACTCTTACACCAGCAGTGCTTTCTAGGGATAACGCCTCTTGACCCTTTGAAAATTTCTGTCGTTCTATGGATTCCTGCACATACGTATTTTTAAAAGGTCATTTTATTAAACTAATCCCATTATCCATGCCACAATTCAAACCAATCACATCATTATCTTTTGAGATAATAACAGGCATCAATATTTTTGTGAAAGCTTCACAGTGGTTCCAATGTGCAGCCAATGCTGAGAATCACTGAACTGTAGTAAAGGGAAGATTGAAACCTGGGCCATAGAAAAATGATGCTACTGTTCAAAATTAAGCAAATCTGCAGCAAAACTAAATATAAAATTCAAGTGTGTGTGAAAAAATATGCAACAAAAATCTACAATGTCATTGGTAACTGCCCTCCAAAATCCTTCCAAAACTCTGAAGAGTAATGGAAAGTAAACTATCATTAATAGACAACTTTCTGTACAGGTGTTTTCTATATACATTTAATTTTCACCCAAATGAGAGGTACACGTTATTATCCCTGTGTTCCTTACCAGGTGGCACAATGGTAAAAAATCTGCCTGCCAATGCAGGAGACACAGATTTTATCTCTGAGTCAAGAAGATCCCCTGGAGAAGGAAATGACAACCCACTTCTGTATTCTTGCCTGGAAAATTCCATGAACAGAGGAGCCTGGTAGGCTATAGTCCATGAGGTTGCAAAGAATCTGACACCACTGAGCACACACTTACACACACACACACACACACACACACACACACACACACGTGTGCTGCTTACAGTTTCAAAAACTGAAGCAGAAGTAGATTTATTAACACAAGATCATGCATGTTGTCAATAGCATAGCATGGATTTGAAATTAAGACTGACTCCATATCCCATGGGTGATTCCATGCTAACTTGTTGATTTTGAATTAAGAAACAGAGTAGCCAGCAGACTTCCAAGGGTCTCCTTTGATTCATCAACAGCTTCTTCCTGAGCCTCAGACGGCTAGAGTCAAAGCTTTAACAGGTTTAAAGACAGACTTGGCTCAGTAATTCATCTGCGCTCCCCTGGATCGCTTTCCCTCCCTCCTTACCAAATAACTGAGTTAAGGGAACTCTAGTTCAAATGCAAAGAAGGCAGTGGATGCCAGCTGATTAGGAGATGAGTCAAAGACAGATGTTTTTCAGTGGGAAACTTTGGTGGGCTTCCCAGGTGGCACCCAGGGGGGCTTCCCAGGTAAAGAACCCACCTGCCAATGCAGGAGACATAAGAGCCGTAGGTTTGATTGCTGGATCAGGAAGATCCCCTGGAGAAGGGGATGGCGCCCCACTCCAGTATTCCTGCCTGGAGAATCCCATGGACAGAGGAGCCAGGGGGGCCATGGTTCATAGGGTCACAGTTAGACACGACTGAAGCGACTTAGCACCCACACAGGCATAGATGGACGGGCATGTGCTCTAATAAAATGATGGAAGGGAAGGCTCCAGAACAGCAAGCATTTATCTCATTTTATAAGCAAATATATGTGTGGATTCTCTCAACTGTGCCCTCCATGAGGGCGGAGACAGGATTTGGGTCCTCAGTGCTGACAACTAAGCCAGGCCCAAGGGTACCACTTGGCAAGTGCTTGTTGACTGAACACAAGCCTGTGAAAGCAAATTGAGAGTAACGTGGTTTAGAAGGAAGATTACCACTTCCTAGCTGTGAGACCATCATCAAGTTACATAACCACGTTCCACTCAGTTTTCACATCAGCAAGCTGAGCTTATGCTTAACTGGGGCCAATAAATGCCCTTGAAAGCAATAGGAGATTAATGAGTTAATTTTTAGTGAAAAACAGGTATGCATTTCATCCTCAGATACTTTTTTAGTGTGTGAAAAATCACAGAAAAACATAATTATTAACTGCTATATTGATTGATATCAGCACATTTAAAAATACTGCTGTAATGAATCAGATGCCGTGTTCTGTCTATGTAAGTAAGGGCAGAGGTAGATGGTAAAAAAAAAAAAAAAAAGGACAGAAACCTTAGGTCAACCACTGAAAGGGCATTTGTCAGTCTCAGCAGTCTTTTTTATCTTCTTCTTTAAGCAGGTAGAAAGAATTTCCCAGGACTAATAGACAGTCTTGTCAGAAATACCCATGACTTGTCACTTAAGCCCTCGATATTTTTAGTGCTGGAAAATCTGTCAAAAATGACCAAAAAGGCTCACACTTTATGGAGCATAAGAAACAAAACCACGGGGGTTGACTGAAATGAAACACAGTCATTAGTAGTAAGTTTGAGGTTGCCTGCTCTTTAAGAAAAAAGAAGCAAAGCTGTCTCTTCTGTTTTCCCAGCCGTGTCAGTCTTAAGGGGCCCCTGCTAACTTTGTTCTCTCTGAGAACAGGAGTGTGCCTACCCCTTTTCTGGTTTCCTGCCATCGCGTTTAGCATACGGACTTTACATATTTGGGTAATCACCCCAGTCACCTCTTCGATGAAATTCACCTTCATAAGTTAAAAATACTCTGATGTCAGACATTCAGTGCTCCGTGGGTTACTGATGACTGACCGACGTGCTGTTTCCACCAGGGCAGATGACGTCTCTTGTGAATCCTGAAACATGAGGTAGTTTTTCCTCTGTCCCATGCTCTCATTTCAATTTCCCCTAACCTAAGATGAGTACAGAAGGACTTCCTCAAAAGCCCTGTAACAGAAAGAGGTTTCAACAAGCATGAGAGTTATACCAAAGAGAAATTGTTCACACTAAAGGTTTAAAATATCACTGGGCAATAAGCTACCATAATTTCAGCATTACTGGGGTCTGATGTGTATTATTAATAGTTTAGGTTACACTTTGATAGCAAGTAGCTACAAATTTGTAATGATTCCACAAAAATTGTTATTCATTCTTTATGTAATAGTCCAAGGAGGTGGCATGTGTGTGTTGGGGTGGAGGGTTCTACTCCACCCCTCATTCAGGAATCCAAGCTGATAGAGATTCGCCATCTTGAATATGTAGCTTCCAAAGCCATTCTTGAGGTTGCCATACAACCAGCCAGAAGAGGAAAAGGAGCAAAGAAAAATGAATGGGGGCTGCCCAAATCCCATCCACTCACATTCTGTTGGCCAAAACTCGGTCTCATAAGAGAATCTGGGTGATGGCATGTCTGTACATGAAGAAACAAGAGGAAGATGGACTTTGGAAAACAGTGTCAGACATACGATGTTAACACGCAAAAAATCAAAGCTTTCAGTATGAAAATATTTTCTTCAATATTATTTCCCATTATTTCTCAAAGTGACCCTTGTCTCACCCACAGATCAGGTTTCACTCTCACTGTCCTCTACAATAGGGTATTTCACTATTCCCATCTCCAGTTTTTCTCTCTCTCCAATCTATGCTGTCCTGAATATTCATTGGAAGGACTGATGCTGAAGCTGAAGCTCCAATACTTTGGCCACCCGATGTGAAGAACCTACTCATCAGAAAAGACCCTGATGCTGTGAAAGACTGAAGGCAGGAGGAGAAGGGGATGATAGGGGATGAGATGGTTGGATAGCATCACGGACTCGATGGCCATGAGTTTGAACAAGCTCCAGGAGTTGGTGATGGACAGGGAAGTCGGGTGCTGCAGTCATTGGGGTTGCAAAGAGTCAGACATGACTGAGCCACTGAACTGAACTGAATCTATCCTGTACACAATGGTCAGAGTCACTTCTGTAATACATAAATGGAATCCTCTTGTTACTCTTATTCTTCAGTTAGTCTCATAATGATACAGTCATGGTATACAGACTCCTTCTTAATCCTGCCCTTAGGCTGTGTGATGTAGGTAGGGAACACAAATTCTGCAACAGACTGCCTGGATCTGACTTTTTCTGTGCTGCTTACTGATTCTGTTAACTTCAAGCAAGACTAAATGTATCTCAGAGTTCATTCCTTACCTCTAAAATGAGGATGATATTAATGTTTATTTCACTGAGTTACTGTGAATTGTAACTGATTCACAGGGCTTCTCTCGTTACTCGGTGGTAAATAATCCATCTGCCAATGTAGGAAATGCAGGTTTGATCCCTGGGTCAGGAAGATCCCCTGGAGAAGGAAATGGCAACCTACTCCAGTATTCTTGCCCCGGAAATCCCATGGACAGAGGAGCCTGGCAGGCTACAACCCATGGGGTGGCAAAGAGTTGGATACAACTGAGTAACTGAGCACACATTCACACGTGAAGCACTCAAAATAACAAACACTTGTGTGACTTATTATTAATTATTCCCTTCCATAATTCTATTCAATTATACCCCAGTACAGCTATGTCATTGTTCAGTCGCTTAGTCATGTCCGACTCTGGGACCCCATGGACTGCAGCACACCAGGCTTCCCTGTCCTTGTCTATCTCCCGGAGCTTGCTCAAACTCATGTGCATTGAGTCATGATTGCATCCAGCCATCTCAGCCTCTGTTGTCCCTTTCTCCTCCTGCCTTCAATCTTTCCCAGCATCATGGTCTTTTCAAATGAGTTGGCTCTTCACATCAGATGGCCAAAGTACTGGAGCTTCAGCTTCAGCATCAGTCCTTCCAATGAATATTCAGAAGTGATTTCCTTTAGGGCTGAGAGGTTTGATCTCCTTGCAGTCTAATGGACTCTCAAGAGTCTTCTCTAACATCACACTTCAAAAGCATCAATTTTTTGGTGTTCAGCCTTCTTTATGGTCTAACTCTCACATCCATACATGACTGCTGGAAAAATCATAGCTTTGACTGATGGATTCTTGTTGGCAAAGTAATGTCTCTGCTTTGTAATATGCTGTCTAGGTTGGCCATAGCTTTTCTTCCAAGGAGGAAGGGTCTTTTAATTTCATGGCTGCAGTCACCATCTGCAGTGATTTTGGAGCCCAAGAAAATAAAGCCTGTCACTGCTTCCATTGTTTCCCCATCTATTTGACATGAAGTGATGGGGCCAGACGCCATGGTCTTAATTTTTTAAATATTGAGTTTTAAGCCAGCTTTTTCACTATCCTCTTTCACCTTCATCAAGAGGCTCTTTAGTTCCTCTTGACTTTCTGCCATAAAGGTGGTGTCATCTGCATATCTGAGATCATTGATATTTCTCCAGGCAATCTTGATTTCAGCTTGTGCTTCATCCTGTCTGGCATTTTGCATGATGTACTCTGAATATAAGTTAAATAAGCAGGGTGACAATATACAGCCTTAAGGTACTCCTTTCCCAATTTGGAACCAGTCCACTGTTCCATGTCCAGTTCTAACTGTTGCTTCTTGACCAGCATACAGGTTTCACAGGAGGCAAATAAGGTGGTCTGGTATTCCCACCTGTTTAGGAATTTTCCACAGTCTGTTGTGATCTATACAGTCAAAGGCTTTAGCGTAGTCAATGAAGCAGAATTAGATGTATTTTTCTGGAATTCTTTTGCTTTTTCTATGATCCAATCAGTGTTGGCAATTTGATTTATTGTTCCTTTGTATTTTCTAGATCCAACTTGAACATCTAGGTCTTGGTTCCCCTACTGTTGAAACTTCACTTGGAGAATTTTGAGCATTACTTTGCTATAGTGTGAAATGAGTGCAATTGTGCGGTAGTTTAAGCATTCTTTGACATTGCCTTTCTTTGGGATTGGAATGAAAACTGACCTTTTCCAGTCCTGTGGCCAATGCTGAGTTTTCCAAATTTGCTGGCATATTGAGTGCAGCACTTCCACAGCATCATCTCTCAGGATTTGAAATAGCTCAACTGGAATTCCATCACTGGCTTTGTTCATAGTGATGCTTCCTAAGGTTCACTTGACTTTGCATCCCAGAATGTCTGGCTCTAGGTGAGTGATCACACCATCATGATTATCTGGGTCATGAAGATCTTTTTTGTACAGTTCTTCTGTGTATTCTTGCCACCTCATCTTAATACTTTCTGCTTCTGTTAGGTCCATACCGTTTCTGTCCTTTATTGTGCCCATCTTTGCATGAAATGTCCCTTGATAGCTCTAGTTTTCTTGAAGAGACCCCTAGTCTTTCCCATTCTATTGCTTTTCTCTATGAACAGCATCAAGAAGAGTAATATCACCAACAAGGATAATAATCCTCCATACAGTGCTTCCCTATGTGCCGGAAACTATTTTAAACATCTTGCATTGGTTTTCTTCTTATCCTCATTTAACAAATGAAGAAATTGAGCCATGGAAAGGTTAAGTAACTTTCTCAAGCTCAAACAGCTTGCTGGTGACAGGGCAGAGTTTGAATCCAAACAGTCTAACTTTTAGTTACTTTATTGTGTCTTTGCTCTATTGTACATACTATTTTCTCTACGCCTTCTCATCTTCATGGCTAATCCAGATTTATTCATCAAGACCTGGTCCAATGTCACCTCTTATTTGAAGCCTTCCCTGATTCCCTCAGACTCAGTTAATCACTCTTGAGTTTACTCTGCTGACTTATTGTGGTTCAGAATTTACTCTGGGATATCAACTTACATATCTGTCTCTGCCATAAGCCTTGTATTTTTTAAGATCATTCGTCTTGTGACTTCAATTCCAAGATGAGTAGTTACTTCCGTCAGGCCCAGTACGTACCTAGGCAAAAATTCCCAACATTCTTCCTTTTGCATTAATCTTACTTATAGCAGTCAGGTCCCAATCAGGAAACAGACAACGGATTGAAATTGGGATAATTTCAGGAGGGTTTATATTTGGTCTTAGAAATATGTGTGGGGAGCATAAGGGAATGACAAGAAACTGCAGATATACAGGCTAGGAACAGTAGAGGTGTTACCATTCCGTGGTATTTTTCCCATCAGGAAGTGGAACTTAATTACTCCCCCTTGAACACTGGCTTCCCTGGTGGCTCAGATGGTGAAGAATCTGCAATGCAGGAGACTTGGGCTCAATCCCCGGTAGGGAAGATCCCCTGGAGAAAGGAATGGCTGCCCCCTCCAGTATTCTTGCCTGGAAGATTCCATGGACAGAGGAATCTGGCAGGCTACAGTCCATAGGGTTGCAAAGAATAAGACAAGACTGACTGACTAACATGGCTGAGCATGGTCTAAACATAGTGGGTCACATATAATGAATAGAATACAGTAGAAATGATGTGTTTGGCTTCTGAGATTATTTTACAAAACATTGTGGCATAATCTTTGCTTTGTCTCTTGGAACACTTACCTTGAGAAAAGTTAACAGCCATGTCATAAGAATGCTCAAGCAGCCCGGTGGAGAGGACCATGTGGAGAGGAACTGAGGTTTCCTGCCAACAACCAGCAAGGAACTGAGAACCCTAGCCAACAGTCATTGAATGAACCATCTTAGAAGCGGATCGTGCCGCCTTAGATGCGCCTTCTGACGACTACAACCCCATCCAACATCTTGACTGGAATCTTACAAGCAACTCTGAGCCAAAGACACCCAGCTCAGAAAAATACGTTTTTTTATCTCTANCCCTAGCCAACAGTCATTGAATGAACCATCTTAGAAGCGGATCGTGCCGCCTTAGATGCGCCTTCTGACGACTACAACCCCATCCAACATCTTGACTGGAATCTTACAAGCAACTCTGAGCCAAAGACACCCAGCTTAGAAAAATACGGTTTTTTATCTCTAAAATGACGATAATATGAATATCTACCTCATTGAGTTAGTTTGTAGTGAATTGACTTTATATATATATATATATAGCACTTAGGATAGCAAACACTTGGCTGAATTGTTGCTTCCATCATTTTCTTAGCACACATGCCAGTTCACCTATGCCTGTGTGGGTGCTTAGTTGCTTCAGTCATGTCCAACTGTTTGTGACCCTATGGACCATAGCCCACCTGGCTCCTCTGTCCATGGGATTTTCCAGGCAGGAATACTAGAGTGGGTTACCATGCTCTCTTCCAGGAGATTTTCCTGACCCAGGGATCGAACCTGTGTCTCATGTCTGCTGCATTGGCAGGTGAGTTTTTGCCACTTAGAGCCACCTGGGAAGCCCCAGTTCTGCTATATACAGCATGAGGACAAGTACCAGCATTAACAAAGATAGTGATTGCTTGAACAGAGCTTCCAACGTGCCCATAACTGTGAGATAATACACCTTTGTTATTTTAAGCCACCAAAGTTTGGGCTAATTTGTCACACAGCGATAGATAAGGTAATGAATGGTTCTGTCTAATTTATTTAACCTCTCTATGCCTAAGTTTCTTTCAGCCTCTGATTCTTCATTTGTGAAATACAGATAATGCCCATTTTACCAAATTGTGTTGAGAATTACATTAAATTATTACCTTAGACTAAATCACATGTTAGAAGGGATATGAAAGTGTCTGACTCAGTGCCCAGTACTTAGAAAGTATTTAATAAACAATTACACCTTCCTTCTTCTAGAATAAATCACTGCAGGTCTCCTCTCACTACCAGCCTGGGTTTCTAGTGATTGAGATGGTTTCTCTTTAATGGATACTTATACTCAATTATCAACCCTTAGAACTGAACTGAATATAGAGTCTCTACCTGGAGACCTTGAGAAAAACAAACAAACAAAAAAGAGATTAGATTGATACTAAGCATGCCTGAACAGCTTTCAAAGGATTTTTAATGTCCCATTTCTGAGAAACCATTTCAAACAGCAGTAAATGCAGTGGGAAGGTATAAGGACTTGGTACATTGGCAACAAAGGATATGAGACGAAAATATGCAAGCTCAGGAAAAATGTAAATTTGAAACAAGACGGGATTTCACCTTGTCTTGAAATGTTCAGGGAGTACAACAGGGCAGCGATTTATCAAGAGGGTATGCTGAAGTAGATGCAGAGTTCTAAGCGCCACGTGGCTTCTATGGATCAGGTTTTTATGATTGTGAGATTCGACNGGCCTGACTACACAGTGTATGGCACTCAGCACTCAACCTTCCTTAAAAAACGGTTCCTTCAGGGAATTCCCTGGTTGTTCAGTGGTTAGGATTTGGCACTTTCATTGCTGAGGTCAGAATTCAATCCGTAGTCTGGGAAATAAGATCCAGTAAGCTGCTCAGTGCAGTCAGGGGAAAAAAAAAAAAGCCTCTTCTATGTGTAAAGCTCTTTTCAGCTTACATAGTGTTTTCCTTTGGTTTATCTTCTCTGATAAAGCCACAGAGAAGCAGGGCAGAATGTTATCACTGGCCCTACATGATGTGTAAACTGAGGCTTAAAGAAAACACCCCTACTGCAGCAAAGGAGTTTGGATTGGAACTTCAGATTTGGGACAAAGCATCACCATAGATACCATTATGGATCCTGTGGGTCCCGTAATACTGTCCTAGGTGTGCACCTAAAGCCCTGTTTCATCCTGATATTCCTCTCTGCCCCATCGCTGGACTTAAGTAGAGGGACAGGCCACACACCCAACATACAGAACATAGCCCTAACTAGAAGGCATGGAAGGACCTGGAAGTTGTACTCATGAAGAATCAGGACAAGGAGTGGGCAGCCTCCAGGCCCTTTTACACTCTGTACTTTATTTAGATTTTTATCACAGTTCTGCCAATAACACCACCTACATTCCTTCTGAGAGGAATGGAAGGACATGAGGAATCATGGGGTCTAAAGTTATCCTGAGAGCTCTGTTAAAAGAAAAAAAAAAATCTGGAAACAGAGAAGCAGGTTTTTTTTTTTTTTTTTCCACTTATCAAGTTGGTAAAGATGAAAGAAAATGGTGTTGGCCAGGGTGAGAGAAAGCAAGCTGTCTCCTTGCTGGAGGGAGTGTGAATCAGTCCAGACTTTGGAGTTAGATTTCAACTCATCCTTTGATCTTACGTTTTCACTCATAGGAATTTAGCCTAAGCAAATAATCTGTGTGTGGAGAGTTATCTGCAAGGATATGCATCAGAGCGTTGTTTATAATTCTGAAAAATTAGAATTAATATAAATACCCTTCAGCAGAGACTCAGTGAAGTAAATTAAGATCCTTGAATATAGTTGGATATTGAATCACAGTTCAAAAGGTTGCTATAGAAAGCCCCTTAACACCGTGGAAATTACTTCCTATGCGTACAGCACAATTATTAGCATTTTTGAGTCTTTACTGTGTTCAAGGCACTGAGCTCAGTTGTTTAGTCTTATTTAATCCTTACAACAACCAAGTGAAGTAAGTACTATTATCTTTATTTTACAAACAAGGGAAGTGAGGCCTAGAAGTGAAATGTCTGGTGGTGGTTCAGTCTCTCGGTCCAGCTCTTAGTGACCCCAAGGACCGCAGCACACCAGGCTTCCCTGTCCTCCACCATCTGCTGATGTTTTCTCCACCAAGGTCATTTCCGGGGATCTCTGAGCTGGTCTAGAATGAACCTGGGTCTGATTCCCTACTTTTAAGTCTTTCAGCTACTCTTTACCTTTAGTAAATGAGTCCTTTCCTATTTTAAAAACCTATTTCCATGAGTGGAGAAAGAGTAGAAAAGGTACACACCAGAGAGTATCGGGGGTGGTAGGATCAGGGGCGATTTATAGTTTATTCTTTTTGTATATCTATCAACATTATTTCTCCCATTGATAGGGGGAAAAAAAGAGAGAGAGAGACTCTTTATAGTTATTAAGGAATAGCAAGTCAGAGAAGGCTTATTCCTGAACTGAGAAGGAAGAAGCGGCCAGACTGCTATCTGGAGATTCTTTCTCTGTTGCCAGGAACCAGCCAGAACAGGAGGCAGTCAGAGAGACCAGTGCCAGGAAGAATGTGGCCGCTGTCCTGGAAGGAGAGGACCCACTGGGAAGAACAGAACCCGGCTGGCTCAGCCCCTGAGTCTCACTCTCTCCACGGACCTGGCCTCGGGGTCTAGTAGCCCACCTCCTACCACTGTGGGCCATCACCAGCCCACTTCAGAAAAAGGTCATTAAACCAGATATGCCCGCTTCCAAATGAAAGAGGGCTTCAAGTAAAAGTAAGTGAGAAGCACCTTAGTCCCTACCACCACCCTGGCAAGCAAGGCTGAAAATGCATTTCCTTCTGCATTTCATCTGTCTGAAGGAGTCACCCTGGGGACTGGAGTATTCAAGTGATGGTCTCCTTGAGGAACTACAGAGGAAGAATGTCCAAGGCCTGGTTTGGACAGAGCGGATCCTGGACCCCCAGTTGCTGAATAGAAGTGAGTGTCCGGGGTCAGGGCTGCCGGGCTAGGTTAGAG